>PVIU01011388.1:0-65074 GCA_004026605.1 Ondatra zibethicus | reverse complement strand
GCACACCCTGCTAACCCATGCTCAGAATGCACACCCTGCGTCCTTCCCAAATGCCATTTGCACTGAGTCTTCTTTGGAGAACTATTTATTTATATGTGTGTAGGATGTAAGTATGCATGAATAAATTGTTGAAAATGCCATAAAATAATCTCAGTCCCGAATGTAAGCTATAAAATTATGTGGTAGAGTGCTAACTACTGTGGAATTAAGAGTTCAGCACTTGCTTCAATATGCTGTACAACTTTACCAAGTCATATAGGCATCGGAAGAGCATAGGAGACCCACTTCTTTTGATCTAGTATTTGGAAATTAGTGATTTTGAAGGTTTACACTCAAATTTATATAAATTTATATAAAATTTAAGTTGAGTATTAATTAAATTTATCTGGATGTTTTAAATCCAACTCTTCTAAACTTAAGTGCCTCATTAGTTCCTGAAACAACTTTGTCAATTCTATTCTGTATTCAGCAAATCTTTACAGAGTCAGGCAAGTGTATGGCAGGAAAATTCCAATGACAGGATTTTATAGCAGTGGAAAATCCAAGTCTTTCAAGGATTAGTATTGGACATATTACTTAACTAGGCTGACTATATATTAACATTTAATATAGTAAAACACAGCAGTAAGACTTTCTTATTTGAAGTTGAGTGAGTAGTAAGGGGTGATAATGGTTGGCTAGGGGAATAAGATGACCCAGTTGGCTAGCGAAGACCTTAAATGTGGCATTTGACCCAGGATACCATCCATGAGGCATTTAACATGGGCTATTTTTTTTTTTTTGCCTTGCAATTTTCTTTAACTCATTCACTAAGTGTAAGTTGTGTTTTCTGTTGTGAGGCAAGATACTTGCATGGTTTCTGGAATGTGTTTTAATAAGGTGACAAGTCAGAAGTGTAATCCAATAAGCACGTGTGTGACTAGCACAAGGCAGGCTGTGGGACACACATGAGAGATATTGGTGAATTTCCAGGGAGGGAAGAAGGGTGTCCTTTTAGTTGACACTGCTTTCCCAGCCAGCTGGGAAGGAGGAAGGCACCATAATTCTTTCTCTCCCAAATTCGAGCAGATGTCCTTCTTAGCTACCTTTTGGGCGGTGGAAGTTTGGTAGAGGAAGCCTGTCCTTTTTGGTATTGGTGGGTTGCTACCTTCTTAAACTGACCTGTAGGAGAGACAACTGTTCTTATGCAAATCAGTCATGTCTCTAGCCAATGCCATTTCCACTTTTACTTCCCTTATCTACCTGCACGGGGAGTTTACACACTGTCCGGCCAGCCTCCTCCTTCCCCTATTCTATCAATAACTGCATTATGAATGAATAGATGAGTCTTTGCTTCTTTCCATCATCCAGTGCAAGTACTGGGGACATGAGCAATGTATATTTAAATGAGAAAGTGACTAAATGAAAGTCCTTTTCTGTATTGACTTTAGCGATATTTAATTCAGTTGAGAAATAGACTTTTCATGACTAAAGGAACTAGAGAAGTGGAAAAATTGTCAAGGTCTTTTTTTTTCTGTTTAGAAAGGACAGTGTGTGACTTGGGTTCCATGATTATTTCCATTAGAACAGTAATACTGCCACTTAATTGCTTGGTTAAACAGATCACATTTTAGCCAGGTTTGGGGAAAAAAAGAATTACTGTATTTACATGCAGAAAATAAAATATTCTGCCTGTGAATTTAAATACATGCATGATTGTCTTCTTTTGTGGTCCCTTTCAAACCCCAAGTGTCTCTTTTAAAAAGGAATCATTCAGTTCCTCTCAGTCAAAAGATTAAGGCATTTTAATTTTCTAAGGAGAAAAATTCCCAATGCCATACAGAAGTTTCTAATCCTGTCCCCATATAAACTGAATTCTCAAAACCGCCTGCCTCTGAGGGAAACAAAATCCATTAAAAAGTAGTTATTAAAGCCTTTGAAGAGAAAACAATATTAAAAGTGGAAACATGATAGCTTTGGGGCAATGAAACTCACTGGAAGTCTAGTATCAGGAATGAAAAAGGAGAAAGATCCTTGGTATAAAACAGGATTATGATGAAAAATATAACTAATTAGCATTTTCATTGTTTCTTTCAATAAAAATCTCAAGAAACTTTAAGGGACAAGCAGGGTGATAAAATGATGCCTCAGGGTAGGCTACCAGATGGAATAATTTACACATAATGAAAATATATACGATATGGAAATGCCACTGTTTATATAAAGCTGCCTAACTGCCTTGTCATGGTGTCTGTGTATATTTGTTGCCACAGAGTGCTCCAAAGAGTTTAATATGTAAGAACAATATAAATATTTTAATAAGCACTATTACCTTGCAAGTGTAACTCTAAAGCTATATGTAAGTAGGTCAAGTGTCAGAAGTTTTAATTTGATTGAAAACACATTCAAATACTGGATAAATTCCGTAGGTCCTTATTGAGTGATAACCTATCTCTCTAGAGCATAAAAGCTATCCACAAGTAGTGTATATAACTACATATGGAGTAGAACAGTGGTGGGGAATAAACTATGCATGTCTTAGTTAGGTTTATATTGCTGTAATAAAGACCACAATCAAAAGCAGCTTGGGGGAATTTAGTTCAGCTTATAGTCTATCATGGAGGGAAATCAAGGCAGGAGCCTGGAGGTAGGAACTGAAGCAGAGGCTCTGGTGGAACAATATTTGCCGGATTACTCCCCTGTCTTGCTCTGCCTGCTGTCTAATACAACCCAAGACCTTCTGCCCAAGAGTTGAACCACCCACAGTAGGTAGGACTCTCCTACATCAGTCTGGGAAATGCCTCACAGACTTGTCTACAGGTCAAGCCGATGAAAGCATTTTCTCAGTCAAGGCTCCCTCTTCCCAGATGACGGTAGCTTTTATAAAGTTGACAGAAAGCTAGCCAGCACAGTTCACGTTTTATTGTTGTGAATCATCTGCCATTGGAGGCTTGCAGAGGACTGAGAATGTATGACACATTCTGATGCTAGTTTGGAAGAGAAAAGATGTGTTGTGGAGGCTGGATCTCCCTAACAATCAGAGTTAATATGCAAGAATCGCAATGAGGTTTAAATGTAACACAGGGCATGTGTTCTGTTCTGATAAGGCTTATTATCTCAAAAAAATGGAATGAAAGCCAGCCTTGGTTTCAATTCATAAAAGCCCCCCTTTGCACTGACAGTTCAACAAAAATGCCCTGCAAACTAATGATTATGTTTCTAATAAAGGATAAAGATGGAACACTGATTAATCTATATGGACTGCTGATTAGTTCCATGAATCTGAAAATAACACATGCTGTACATAAACTTACTGACCTGGAAATAGCTTCAGTCTCTTAAACCATAAGCCTGTGTTATGTAACTTGGGAATTAAATAAATTGTGTATCTTGGAGTCTCTTTGCATAGAGGCTAGCATTTGGAGTGTTATAGCATGTTGAATGCAAAAATCAACGCTTTACAAACCACATAAAATGAAGGAAGTTGACGCCCCTGAAATGGACTGATGTCATCTGGTTCATGTGCTATTTGACTCTGGGAGAAAGGGGTCCTATGTTCCATCTTCTATTTATTTTAAATTTTAGAATTTAATATAACCTTTGTTTAGCATTACATATTTATTCATACTTCTGTATGTAGGTAGGTGGTTCTAGACACTTAACATCAGATCCACCTCTATTCTTCACTATTTCAAAATTACTGAATATGGAATCTTTTGGGAAAACCTGGGGTCTGTTCACCTTACTTATTCTTCTTTGGGCATATCAGTTGATTTTTCATGGAACTGATTTATTCCAAGCTGCTTAAGTATTCCTAGGGCCCTGAAAGCCAGTCAGGAAAGTGTTTGTGTTTCTACCTACAGTTGTTTTCTTGGTAGCACTGACTCTATTGGATCTTCTTTAAGTTCTGTCACCCTTTCTCCTTTGAATCTGCCCTTTATTGAGTTCCAAAGACTGCAAGAGTCAGTTCCTGTGCTTAAACCTTAACAGCATGAACATTGCTAAAATCTCTGAGACAAGAACAAGTTTTCAACTTACTGTAATCATGTACTTGCTTGATTTTTTCCCCCAAAGCAATTACCCAGTGGATTTACAGAATGCTTATTTAATCAGGACTCAATTTCACCCACTATGATTTTATGGATTCAGGTCCGTACTTCAACACAACTGATTATTTCCCACAAGTTTTTTAGAGAAAGGAACTATTCTCGGTTCTTTCATGGAGTGTAGCTATTTGATACCTCTACTCTCTTTTCTCCCCTGTATCATCAATAATTGGACTTGGAAGCACTTTAGACATTGTATTTTTAAATCATCAGAAATGCTGGTGAAGGACAAATTATAAGAACATGAGCTTGCTTACCATGAACCGTAGATGCAGCATTTCTCCTGAAAATGATTTACCAAGATTTCTAGTTGTTTCTTAATTCACATCTGATATATTGAAATACATTTATCTAATAAGGACCATACCATTTAATACACTATTAACTTTTGTGATGAATCCACGCATTTTTAAATAAGAGTTGTGATTACCTAATAACTGTGAGGATTAGAATTGTATGTGAAAATACTCATCTAAAGTTTTTTCTGGCTCAGAACACAACTAACACTGCACTATTGTACATGGAATTTGACAAGCTCCAAACTGTTCTTATTCACTCACCCGTTCACACATTTTCACAACCTTTGCAATTTTGAACTAATATCAGACCTTTAGAATTCATGAACACATTGTTTCAAAGACGCTATAACTAATAACTTAGACCCACAGATAAGGAATCTATTGGTAGTCTATGCAAGAAATGGTCAACATTCACTCAATGCTTTGGGTTCTCACTCATTTGAAAGGAACCTAAATCAGGCTTACCTTTGGCCTTCAGTAAGGCTTTCCACAAGTGTTTCTTGTATCACTTTTGAAGGACAAACCAGAATTTTGTGGGTAAAGAACAGAAGGCAGCCAAAAGGCAAGGGGGAAGAAGTGTCAAACACTCAAAACTCCCTTGTGATTTGGATTGTTGGCAGTATAAATTGGGAAAGGCAGATGATGCTGAATGCTGTCACTGGGTCATAGAGGGCATTTTATGTCATAATGAAGACTTGGGATTTATTTTATAGGTGAATAGCCATTGAAAAATTTATAGCAAGACATGACATCATAAAATTTGCATTTGGGAACACATTTTAGCTGAGTGTGAAGGATTGATTACAGCAGAACAACACAAGAGATGACAAGAAGGTCTTGAAATATTTCAGTGATAAATAATAATATAGAAAAGGAGAGTTGATGTGATATTTGTAAAATTAACACTACTTGATAAACAAAATAGGGTAAAAAAATGTCTGTAGAAATTCAATCTACCCATGATGAATTCCAGATTTCTGGTTTACATATCTAGTGAGTAGCATGGGTCTGTATTTGTATGATATTAAAACATGAGAAGCAATAAAATTTAATGTATTTAAGTTTTAAGAAGCATTCAGTTTGTGATCACTGCAATGCTGTTACATGGTTAGATTTGGAGCACCAGATACTCATGTGAGTTTCATGCTATGACAAATGCAGGTATTCCTCACATGGTTAACTTATATACTTCATCACTAGTTGAAAATATCATAGTACACCTAGCTAGTAGAATATCATGATTTAGCAACATAAGATGCTACAGGATGCTAGTGGCTTATGCCTGTGATTACCGGGGCTGTTCAGCATGGTAAGAACATGTCACCATATGCCTCTAGTTTGGAAAAGAATAAATTCCATAGAACAGTCTCTATTGGATGTGTATAGCTTTTATAGCTTCAGAAAGGAACAACCAAATCAATCAATCAATCAAACAAACAAACAAACAAAACCCCAATTAACCAACCAACCAACCAAACAAACAAGAAGTCCCAAAAATCTTAAGCCTAGCCATTGTGGGTCAATTCCTCCAGATCACAAACTAGATGACTCAAACAACATAAATATCTTTCTCCTAATTCTAGAGGTGAGAAGTCCAAGTCAGAGTATCATCAAGATTGGTTCTTGAAGAACATGGTTTGCAGAAGGTGTTGTGTTCATATCACTCAGAAAGAACCTCTACAGTTTCATGATACAGAGATAGCAATTAACAAAGTTAGCTAACGCAAAGGATTCAGAGAACTAACACACAGGAGATGAACATAGAGACAATTCATCAGTTAGAGGTTGCCAATGGCTTTATTTATTTTGAAAATGTTATGATATTTCTAAAGCATATTTGGGCTCAACAGAAAAGAGCATACTAATAATTTTGTAAAAATTATTTCTGGAATAAATTTGAGATATTTAGTGGATTCATAATGAAAAATGGGAAAATTTTCTTTCTTAAGTAGAGGCAAATTGGTCCTATATGAAAATTTCCTATATCATGAAGAAAGAAAGTACGTATAAGAACTCAAACTTTTTCTGAATACATGCATATAAACTAAAAGAGAGAGATAGTTAAGAAAGAGAGTTTATTGACAAGGCAGGAAGAAATGAAAATAAAGTAAAAATAGTAACTAGCTTTTAAACAGGAAGATAATCCTGTTTGCCAGTTGCACATCAAGTGATTCATGCCTGGAAAGAGAATGGTGGCTTCTGCTCAGAGATGGCTTGCACACTAAGGAAGGTGTGATGTCAATATGAGGGGCTGTCATATCTACTTCCTTTGTGGGTCAGCTTGGGCGGTTTGTGGAACTTCATGTTCAGTACAAATGGTAGAGAAATTCAAAAGTATACTCTAATTTTCTCATGAAACATGAATAAATTTACATTCAAAATATAAGGAAGGGCTGAACTGGTTGCTTATTAGTCAAGAACATCTGTGGCTCTTGCAAAGGACACAGGTTCAGTTTCCAAACCCACAACCTATATATAACTACACATAACTTTAGTTCTGGGGGCACAGAGCTTTCAGATCTCTTAAAGCACAAGGAGCACATGTAGTGCACGTACATTCTTTCAGGAAAAGCATTCATACATGTTCAATTGATAAAAAATATGAAAATTGGAATGAGGAAATTTAAACAGTCATTAGTAGTTGTGGTTTAAACAAATAATTACAGGTTTACTAAGGGGTTGACAATCTATTCAAAGCCCTAAAAGTCACAACAGAGATTAATATGAGAGATGGTTGGTCCTACTTTTACAGTTAATTCCTCATTTCACTGAGGAAATGGATCAGAACCTTCTGGACACTGGTGTAGATTTTGACAGAACTAGAAAAGAGGAACTATTTAGGAGCAAACCCCTGAGCCCATATAAACTGAAAGTTCACCTCTCCATTTTGGGGATATTGGCAATGTCTGTTTTAGTGTTATTCGAGGTCTGATAAATGAAAAAGCCTGTTAGCTATCAGAAAATGCAAATGGTGATGCTAGCGTGTATTTCAAAGCCTTTGTATTTGGCCATCCAGAATGACCTGGAATATGAAGTCTAGGGAATTCTATGATTATGAAAACTGATACGCTGGTCTGGAAGAGTAAGCTGGAGAATTTTTCAAGGCAAAATGCAATATTACCAGTGATCATGGCTCAAGAGACTGTTGTCCTGCTGCAAACTTGTCATCATAAGAAGGAGATTCATCTTCTGGAACAGAGTTCAGTGGAGGTGGACACAGCACAAACTTTTATCCTAGACATTTACTCTTGCTGTTGTCACTATCTGTATTGTATGTGAATTAGTGTTGATTTACTGTGGTATAGCAAGCATTAGGGAGCTTGCTCAATGGTAGAGTACTGGCCTGCAAGTGTGGGAACCTGAGTTCAATCCCCCAAAGCCACCTACAAAATCTAGGAGTGGTGGTACATGCTTGTAATTCCAGCTCTTGGAAAGTAGAGGCAGATCAATCCCTTGGATTTACTGGAAAGCCAGACTATTCTAATTGGTTAATATTAGGGCAGTGAGAGTCCCTGTCTCAAAAAGCATTATGAGTGGTACATGAGGAATGACATAAGAGGTTGCTCTCTGGTCTTGGACAAATACAATCACACACATGGTGGCCCCCTTCTTCACCAACAGAAAAACATGAGTCATAGACATTTCCCATGCACTAACATCTGGAAGAGTCCCCCAGCTCTTCACTGCTAACACAGATTTCACAGTTCACCGAGGAGAGGGCTCTGCCGCTGGCAGTTATTATTTCTATATTTTACACCTCAAGAAGCTCAGAGTTTGGGAAATCATTGAAGTTTCTTTGTCCTCTGCAAATGAGAGACAGCAATGGCAGGCAGCCTTCTGGTGTGGTGTCTCCTTGTCCCCTTTCTCAAGGAGCCTGGTAAGTGCTACACGGGGAAATGGCTTTCTTTATATCCGGAGCACCAAGCCAACAAATGGTGCTAACAACATTTCGCCATTCATTATTTCCTCTTTTAATTCTACCAATTAATCTAAATTCCCTTGGAGATAATATTCTAGCAGGTTAAAAATTATAAGGTTATTTCAGAAGCCAAATAAATATAAACTTTATAGTCCTGTTTGTATGATAATTTGCTTGACTTTGGAGAAGGACATGGATGAAACTCAAGATATTTATTTGTACCTGATATAGAATTTTACTCTTGGAAAATTCATTATTGTTTGGATTTCAGTTTTAAAGCTGTGAAACAATGAGGTTAGAGCATTCTTCTCATGTCCCCCTTCAGGATAGAAGAAAGCTGACTAATCATTTATTAAATCCTATTTATTTGGTTCTGCTTGGATCCATTTTGAAAGTCTTAATATTTTACTATTTTTATGCCTTCCATAAAAAGAAAGAGCTTTGGCAATTCGTTTATACACCAAAGTATAAAGAATAGACAGTTAAAATTCTTCCTTTTGAGGAGAATTTTTAGAAACAGGGCCATCTATAAAGCATGTTAAAAAGAACTGATCAAATTTTGCAAGTGATTCCAGATAACAAAGAAAAATGTCAGTGTAGTGAAAGGTAATAATGAAATGATTTGGTAGCTCTATCATCATAAATATCAACGAGCACCGTAATTTTAATGTTGCCGAAATTGGCACTAGGGTATTATTGATTTTCTGTATCATCTAATGGTTTCCTGCAAATATCTTTCACAAAAGCACATTATATGTCTTCTTAATAATCTTTTCTTGAGTCATATACCATCAAATCCTGCAGAGTACTATTTATTGTGCAGTAAGTTAAAGTCATTAAGCATATTTCTATTAAAATTTTATTAGACCTGAACTAATATCCTCAAACTGATGCAATGTCATTTTAGTATTTAACCAGCACCTTGATTGTTTTATGATAAGAAACATTTTAAAAATCAGAAAAAAATCACCTTATAAAAGACTATTCAAATTTATGAGAATTTGAAGTTTATGTATTTCAAAGTAGAGATGATGATTTGAAAGACCTGCTGCAACAATGAATTTCTTTGCTCTAGAAGCCTTTGTCTTTCCATCCCCTCCTAGTGCTTTCCGCTTGGGCAAAAGATATTCTCACCCCATGACCTACGCGAGATGTGCTTCAGTTCTGTTCACGTCCCAGCTGCTCTACACCCTGGCCTCGAATTACTGCCTCGCAGCATAGGGGGATTGAAGAGAGAGGATAATTACTGAACTTTATGTTACTATTGATGTGTGAGAAATTTCCAGGAAGAAAATCCATTCGTTTTAATTATATAGGGACACTGGCTAAATGAAAATTTTATTCTTAACACATTTTTAACCGTCTAGGAAGTCACTGTTTGAAAGTACATCACTGAATTTTGATTTTATTCAGGTTATGAGACACATATTTCGATGTGTGTGCTTCCTCCGAGTGACATATTTTAGTAACAAACATTTACGCTATTGCAGCACTTGATCACTTGATGGCTTTCTTTGGTCTGGTGCTGTCAGCGTGCAACGAGTTGACTTTGGTATTACACATCTCTACTTTCTCAATGTTGGGAAGAGTTCTGTGTTCCTTGTATGGAAAATATGCTAAGAGCAAAGTCTGGTGAAATTATGTTGGGCTCATTGCTTTCTTTTGTTCTTCTTAACCTTCCCCCACCCCGCCACAGTTCAGAGAAGTTTGGAGATATCCATATCTACTGCCCAAAGGCAGAAACTGCATTCCTAGGAGATTGGCTATATTCGGTCTATAAACTGCAGTATTTTTTAGATGGAAAGAGTATCATGGGGTATTTCTCATAATCTCCTAACACTTGTTGAAATTACTCTAACAAAATAAATGCAGACTCAATGATAATTAATCTTTTCCATTGTAATGTTTCTTAAGTTATTAGGATACAGACATCGATCTGACTCTCCATGATGCTGAGACTGTTCTATCCATACAGTATACAGTTTAAATTTGTCTTTAAGGAATTAAAGATTAAAAAGATGCAAATGGAGACAAGATAGTAACCCATAGCTGGGTCCTTGCACAGCTACAAGGATTCTGCAGCTACCTTAAAGTTATATGTAAAAGAACGTTATATTTGGAGTACTCAGGGGAATTAATACGGCTTCTAGCAGAATTTTAAATGTTTCCCAAACTTCAGAGTTCTTAGGAATCTAGCTAGACATACTAGGCTTTCCTTACTATTTTGAAACTAAGGAAGCAAAGCTCACAGACTTTGCTGTGTGCAAAATCATCTTCCACCAAGGGAAATGGGGGTTAAGCTTGCACGTTATAATACTCTGTCTGTACCTAAGAAGTAGATGGTTCATGGGAGCTCATATTCGGTGTGCTTTCTCCTTTTGAATAATTTATGTTCTTTTGCACCCCTTTCCCCCATCTTTTCTCAGTATCTCTCTGTACCTACAATGACTGCTACGTAACTGAAACCCACAAACCTAATTTGACCCTACAATTTCTTTACTCTAAGTTTTTCTCAGTCTTGAATATTTTTTCTGTGAATTATCTGGATAGTTAAAAACTTCTTTCTCTGATTTTCATCTGATGGTTTCATAGAGAGATATAGCAGTAAGGAGCTAGGTGACTGTGCTAATTAGACTAGCCAAACTTTGAGTAAGGCCCAGAAGGCAGAATGGATGGATGCTTCTCACCTGAATTCATGATGACTTCTCTTTGAGCGAGCAGGTGGTAAACCAAGTCTGCAGTTCCTAGGACAATCTCCCTTTCTGCTGTCTTCTTTCCTCAGAACTGAGTTATTTCACCACTAGGCTGCCACATTCTTTAAGAAAAGATGTGTATTTTTTACATTAATGTCTTTAGGAAGGAGCTGGCACTTGATGCACAGTGAATACTCAAAGCTGACCAGCTTTGTTGGTCATGCTCAGCTGGTAGGATTTAATTTGGGTTCAGCTAATAGAATATTTATTCCCAACTTTCCATTCCATCTTTTGTTCCTGAGTGCACCCCTTCCCCCAGTGGCACCCTTAGAATCATGGCTAACAGTTTTTGCATTGGTACAATATTAAAACATTTCATGTTATAATGCTTGATGGGTATGATGAACTCATAGTCCCAAACTGCCGAACTTGCCTGGCCTTTTAACATTGTCTATGTGTCTTAAGAAAGTTATATTTAATAATAATTTTGATCTCACTTCCATCATTATTTTGCAATTCATTGGTTATTGGATTTGTCTAGTCAAGAAGGTAATATTTGACATACTAGGCTATTTGCAAAAATACAGACTACATTTGAAATACTATCTGCAATTACTAATGGAGCAGCAGCATTTATACTTGATTGGATGTGCATGCTTATGGGCGATTTTCCCATTTGTTATTTGAATAATTGTTCTTGTAATAAGCAGATATAAGCACAGAAAGATCCAATCTAGCTTGATCATTGCAGCACTATTTGAAGAAAAGGAGATGGGTTGTATGAGTCAATTATCGTAAAGAGAATGGAGAGAAAACGACTCCAGTGATTTCTTTTAGATTAGGAAAAGCAGTATAGAAAACCTCCCAATTTCCCTTCTTCCTCCTTAACTAATTTTATGTTGCCTTTATTGCCAGAATATCCACAGGCATGCACAACACCTTTCCTTCATGCCCTTAAGGAACAGAAGCTGTTGACAATATTTGAGGAAAAAAAGGTAAAAGTCTGGAAACTGTTTTATGCTATACAGGTTTGCAACTCAGTAAAGCAGAGTGAGCTAATGAGGAATTAACTCAATACAAGGCACTGAAAAGTTCACTGATATGTAGACTACAAGTTGTTTGTATAAATTAAATTGTTCTTGGGTATTGCTGACAGAAGTAATTGTGCTGCATCCATTTAAAAGTCTGGTGCATTTGAATGAAGAACTACAGAAAGGCACAATTATAAATCTATCAACTACCAACTCAAAAGCAAAAGTGGGTTATTTTGGCAATTACTTAATGGTTTGCATGATGATGATGATATTCAGAGACTTTTTTCCACTTCATCACTCCCCTTAAGTACCCCCTCATATGCGTTATAACCAAGAGATGATTAACGGCCAGAGCACTATTGGTATCCACATGGTGGTATGGTTCCTGAACTCTCAAAATTTGGTTACTTAAACCATGCTGTCTGTTGGTCTTATAAAACTAAATGTACTGACTCTCAACAAATTTCAGATTAATGTGATATACACTTTTGTTGTCAGGGTTATACTTTGTCACAGGATACAATCTGATAGTCTAAAGTATTAGCCTGGTGCATATTTTTCTACTGTTGGTTTTGACATCATAGCACACTTGCCTATCTCCAGAGATCTCTTCTACAAATGCCTTTGGCTTAGAAGAATAACCTCATGAATACCAGGGTAACAAAAGCTCCAGAAAGCCTCCAATGATAAAGGGAATTAAAGTTTTGGGGGTGGAAGGAAACTAAGGGTGAATTCCGTTTCCTTTCCAGAATAATCATTCTTAGCCCAGCTTATTGTATTTGTGCTTGAAAATCTCTCCTAAAATCACAGAATATGGGGAACTCTCTTCTTGACTTGGTCTAGTTAGATACTATCTTTAAGAATTATTTCATTTTGTGTGGGTTTTTTCATAATCTGTCCTCCCTCTCTCTCTTCTAGCTCCCTTCCTCCCTCTTTTCCTACTTTCTGTACCTTTACTAGAACTAAGTTTTGGAATAAATTATACCAGTGTTGTTTACTAGCATATTAAATAATATAAAGATATAGTTGAATAATTTCAGTGACAGTTTAAGACATTTGTATGAATGTGTATGTAAAGTTTTTGGTTCAGACTACAGAAACCTGCTGTATCACTAGACTAGGGGTTTAGCAAGCTTCAAGGATTGATGATTATAAATACGGTAGTTCTAGCTATTGTTATGTTTAAATCCATTGATAATCATACATCAGTTGGACTGGACTTCTTCCATATCCTTCATAGTCATGGCTAAAAGCTTTTATATAAACCAAAGTATTACCAGTCTGCAATCCATGAAAGATGACGAGCAGGCAAGAGATCTGAGGATCAGGTGAAGACTTCACCTCACTCTTACTTCCTAGTCCTGGATCTCCTGTTGACTGGATGATCTGCTGCACAGGGAACACTTCCTTATGTAGCTGACAGACGTATGAAATGTGAAGTGACTTTGAAGGACACTTGCCTCTTCATTTAGAAACAACACTAGTGAGGCAGAATGGATTTCCTGTGTATTACGTCAACTAAGGATTTCTTTCTGACATGTTATAAGTAGCGCATGTTCCATGTTGGGAAGTCATAGCTGCTGAAGACAGGAGACAGAGAGCTGGTGTGGAATTGTATTAGGAGTAATCTCATAATCACATGGTTAAATCCATCACTCAGGGGAAGTGCTAAGACAGGGGTACAGCTTAGTTTGCAGAGATTTCTAATAAGATGGAGTTTGTTGTAATGAGAATTTTCTTGACTAAAAGCAACTGTATTATACATGTTGAGGGTGCATTTAATGTAAGATTACAGCACATAATCAATTATATTTTGAAATTTATGGAGTATTTGTCAACACCAACCATGGCGAGTGCTGTGTACAAATAAAATGCTGAATATACTTAAGGCATACTATTTCCTGTATTCTTGGGCATTTACATCTGGGCCCTAGAATTAAACAAAAAGCAGATTAAAAAGCAAAACATATAAAATGCATTTAATGTGGTTTTGTGTGCATGTGTGCATTCCAACACCGGTGTGTGTTTGTATTTGTGCATCATATTGATGCCAGAGGACAAGCTCAGGTGTCTTTTTTCAGGTGCCATTTACCTTTTTGCCCCCTTTTACTTTCTTGAGAGGAGTCCTTAAGTGGCCTGGAGATCACCAATTGGTATAGGCTATGGCCACTATCCAATAATCTGCTTGCTTCTTCCTCCCCAGTTCTGAGATTATAAGTATGTGACACCATACCTCTATCTATCTATCTATCTATCTATCTATCTATCTATCTATCTATCTATCTATCTATCTATCTATCTATCTATCATTTATCTGTTATCTACCTACCTACCTACCTACCTACCTATCTATCTATATCTATCTATTGTCTCTCTGTTTATATTTTTATGTGGGTTCTAGAGATGGAATTAATGTCCTCACATTTGAAAGGTAAGTACTATTTGGAAAGGTCAGTATATTTTATATGCTCTAGAGGCTCTTACAGTGAAATGAAGTGCTGAAGAACAAAACCTAGACACTTTAGCAATAGCTGTATAGAGAGGCAACTAGAAGAATTCCTATAGCAAGGTCTTTTTCTACACAGTTCCCTTGATCTCTCATCCTCGATGATGAGAATGCTAATTCACACTACTTTCTTTCTGGTATGGAGTGTGCCTCTTGAACATGTTGACTTTATGTGCTATGATTTAGACGAAAAGGGATGTCACCTCACAAGGCCTGCTCAGCACTTGCCTTACTTTATTTTAATTAAAGTAACAGAATCCACAGATTTGAGAAAGAGCAAGGGGGGGCACATGAGAAGGGCTGGTGAGAGGAATGGGAAATGGGAAAACTGCTTAATTATATTTTCTTTTTAAAAAAATCTTTACATCTAAATGGCAGCTTTCCCTTACTATTCTGAGGGCAATTCCTGAACAATGTGGGTCACAGATTAAGATTTGTCCTGGTGTGTGCTGTCTCTGCATGTCTTTTATACCTGTGTAGGTAAGTGCAATGATCTGAAGTTCCACACACAGGGAACATGTGAACACCTCACAGGTCTTGGCCCTCCTATCTCTCACATGTGTATGTACCTTAAACTTCTGTATTTTAAGAGCCTGAGGCCATTATTATAGAGATTTAGACTGTTTTGTGCATTTTAAAAAATATGTATTAAGTTGCTTTTTGATGCAAAGCACAGAGGTTTTTGTTTTTTGCATTTAGGAGCAATGCTATATGCATCTCAGCTGGAGATTTGGAAAGTAAATTGCTTTCTTTACATGTGCTACATATTCAAACAACTTAGATTCCAGTAAGTCCCTTGATCCCATTCACCTCAAAAATGAGGACCAGGGAGTTGGGTGTCAGATTACATCTCTAAGTAATATCAAAACTTATAGCTAAAAATTCTGACCAACATTACTAGGCAAACATGAGCTAAACAACAATGTCATCAAGGAACATGCCAAACTGAGTCCTCAACCCTACTCACAGAGCCAAAGGCAACCACCGAAAACTAGGAGTGGGGAAGGTCCCAGGAGAAGACCACACCACTTAGTTGTCCAGTGCCAACAGTTATCCATGAAAACACACATACAAGTAACATTATATAAACTTATCATGTTGTTTTAAGCAACATTTATGTGTCTACATATATGCATGAAAAAATAGTGAAAAAGGAGGCCATTAATTTAAAAAAAAGTGAGGAGGGATATACAGAAGTGCTTGGGTGGAGGAAAGGAAAAGGAAAGAATTCTGTAATTAAATTATTATCTCACACACACAAAAGACCCAGGCCATATCCCTCCTATTTGTAATACTGCCAAAGAGTATATTAATACAATCATTTTACAAAAATGAAACAGTAAGAAAAAAGAAAACCAACCTTCTGTAAAATCATGTGAATTACTTTCCTGTACAAGACAGTATTTTGAAAAAGCTATAGTTACTATTGTTTCTCCCCCTTTTCTGTTGTTTTTGAAGGGAGGGCTTATTTGGTTTACAGGTCACTGCCTGTTATTCAGAGATGCTGAGGCAAAAACTAAAGACTGGAACCATGGAGAAAGAGTGCCTGGCTTGCTTCCCATCTCATGTCTGACTACATTTCTTACACAGTCAGGCCCTTCAGGCTCAGGGATGGAACTATGCTGGGCTGGGTCTTCCTGCATGGATTGGGAACCAAGAAAATGCGCCACAGACATGCCCACAGGCCAGTCTGATGATCGCAGCTCCTCAGTCGAAGTCTCCTCTTCCCAAGTGTGTCAAATTGACAACAAAAGGTAGCCACTACATCTTTTTCATAGTTTTTCCCTTTTTTTCACTTTTGTTGAAAATATATTCTTTTCTCATACAATATATCTTAATTACTGTTTCCCCCCTCTACTCCTCGCAGTTCTTCCCCACTTCCTCTCCTCTCCCGGTTCACTTGCCTCTGCCTCTCAATAGAAAAGAACAGGCTTTAAAGAGTAATGAACAAACATGACAAAATATAATGTAGTAAGACAAAACCAAAGATATTATATTGATGTTGGACACAGCAACTGAACAAGAGGAAAAGAGTCCTAAGAGCAGGTACAACCTATAGGATACTTCCTGTTTAAATGGTGGTGGGAAAAAGCTATATAACAGGATTTTTTTTTTTACATATAAATCATTAAATCAAGTACAAGGGTACTGTATTCCTTGAATAAAATTACAGAGCACAGCACAACATATTCTTGCTGATAGTTTTTAACGACTTTACACTAAATTGGTACTGTAGAATGCAAGCAAGCTTGATTCGCATAATGATCCGTATTTGTGTATTTGAATATAATGGTTTTCCATGCCATCCTTGTAGCCCTATTCTAATCAATAATAATGACACAAATTATGTTTTTATAGAAAATTAAGGCTAAACAAACAACATAAAAGTTATTTCTATTGAAATCGACCAGGTGGAATGGAGGCAGTGGTCATACCTTATAGGGGAATAAATGATCCGTTCCAAATTGCAAATTCCTTTTTACAACTCCTCTTGTTTTATTTAGAAAATAGTTTTTTTTAATTAGGCAGTCTCTTCTTCTTTTTTAACAAGGTCATTCTTTCTCTTTTGAAAATTTAAAAAGGGGAGGATATATACATTTTTGAGAAGTCTCATTTTACATTGATTACTCATTTTAATTGGAAGACTTCATAACTATTGGTGAGAATTGCAACTCCGTTCCCATTTGAAAATTTAATTACTATGTTAAAAAACAGACTTTGAATAGTAAAGTAAAAGTAGCTTACAGAGTTTCCATTTGTTTTAGTGGTAGGAACATCTGTAGCAGTACTTTAATACTCAATAATAACCTGAGACTGTCCACAGTATCTCTCCCACACCAAGCCTACCGGAAGATAAATTTTCCTCCTGGACTTAGGAGCAGTCCAAAAGAAATCTCTTATTATTCTTGCCTTGCGGAAATTAGTTTTCTGTTTAAATGACTCATCGGGCTGACATACACGGCCAGTTGCAAATTTACTTACTATTTTTTTTTCTCATGGTAGGCAATCAGCACTATAACATAACATTTTAATCAAAGTAAACTTTCACAATTGCAATGTAAATGTATGAGGCAACCATGAATTTGCCAGTCATTTTCTACTATTGTATATCCGCAATTTAAATATGGGACATAATTCCACGCAAATGATTCTGCCCAGGTGGTGCTGTTGATAGCACCGTGTTTGCTGGATTAAGGTCAGGACCATGTGGTTGCGTCATCTGCAGCAGTGGTGATGACTCATACTCAAGGTGAAGACTGAGTGTGGAAGATGGGGGCTTTCTGCCATCAGCTCTGTTATGGGATACATCCCAGAGCAATTTATACTAGAGACACAGTCTAAGGATCTAACATTATAAATGTTTGTACAGATAAAAACAGGGCCACAGGGAAACAATGAAGCCTATCAAATTTTAATAATTTTATTCTTTGTTATCCCTCCCCAAATTCCATTCTTTAAAACATTTCCAATTCCAATCACATATCTGAATTGCTTACTATTTATACCTAAAACCTATTTCACATACTAGACCTTCTCCCTCTCCCTCCATCCTTCTCTCATTTGTCAGGTTCAATTTATTTGATTACAACAATGAAATCTCTCACATATTTTCATTCCTATGGGTTCTTCTGTATGGTAGTCTGTACTGACTTTTAAAAGAGCATAAATACCATGATTATAGATGTTGGGCATACAGCAGGGACAAGGTGAACTCCAATGTATTTGGACCATTAATTTTATATGAAATAATAAGACGTCATGTGCAATTTCTTCATGTGGGCATGCCTACTGTGCTGATTACAATCTGGGAAGCGTGGATTCCATGTCAGCTGATCGATTTCCAAGTTAGTTTCTCTTACTTGCCGAAGAGTTGTATTCATTATGTCTCTGTTGCTGTGATAACAATGCCCTAACCAAAAGCAACTGAAGGGAGGGTTTATTTCTGCTTACAGTTTTGCAGGAGTAGTCCATACTGGTAAGAAATGCATCGCAGCAAAGAATAGGATGATTGACAGGAAGATGGCTGATCACATTTCAATCACACAGGAAATGAAGAGAGGGACTAGGAAGTGGGGTAGGCTCTAAAACCTCAAAGCCTGCCCATAGAAACAAACTTTCTTTGGGAAGACTTAACTAATTAGAGGATCTGAAACCTCTACAAACAGTACTACTGACCAGGGACCAAGTGTCAGATACATGATGCTATAGGGGACATTTCTCATTCAAATCACAACAAGAGGTGACAGCATTCCTAGCAATATCTTTGAGAACTGTTCTACTGGCCAAGTTCAAAAGGTAATGCAAAATCTGCACAATGCTATACATTATCTACATATCAGTCACAAGGCAGGTCACATGCCTGAGGAATGAACACAAATTAAGAAGAAAATCTTTTGCCTTCCAAAAACCAGGTATAGTCCACACGATGAAAATTCTCAAAGGGGGGCCCAATATACATGTTGCAATAACAGTTTTCTACCTCTTAGATGCAAAAGCTTCTGTCTGTTTAAAAAAATTCACCTTCAAATTATTCTTTTCTGGTATTGACTACATTTTAGAAAACAAATTCTGAATATTTGAGATGAACAATATTCCCAGAATTAACAGTAAGACTGCATGGGACTGAACTTCTTTTCTATGCCTAACTGAACCAATAATAATGTTTCTTTTAGCTCCATGGCTACAGCTGCTGATTTGTCCTACATGAAAATTTCTCAAAAAGCAGAATTAATTTTTCCACCCTCTGAGCAAGCTCTGCTAGAAAGCTATTTCCCTCTGCTGCTTTGGCAAAAAACAGGTTTTCTTGGGATGCCAGTGCTCTGCATTTACATGTGTGGCCCAGAGGCCTCCTCTAGTCTCAGCTGGATGGGTCCTTGGGACAGGGAAACAGATAACATATCACATTTCCCAAGGAGGCTGCCAAATTGTTCTCCTTTATGCATCCCAGTTCTGCAAGGGGCCCCCCCCAAGGGCGAATGGGAGGGAAAAGTGAGCTGTTCAGAGGAATAATCATTTGGCACAAGGTGAAAAGAAGATAAAAAGTGAAAAACATCTCGCTCAGCCATAGGATATGTCGTATTAATTAGTCTGGGTGTGATACAGCTCTACAAGTGGAAACAGAATTTATGAAATGGGAACTATCAAATGAACACATTCTGTAGATAAAAATCACTTGGATGTTATACTTCATAGCTCCCCTACACATTGTAAGATTTACTTCATTTTTCATGATCTCATTAAAATATATTATAGAGATATTCCTGAATATGAATTTTAAGTCTAATCTTAGGCTTTGTGTATTTTAAAAGTGCGATGGTGATCCATTTTTTTTTTAAATTTTTACAGTGAGAGATAAGAGAGGAAATAGTCTTCTATGGTTCATTTGGTAAAATGCCTGAGTCCTCTTGTCTCCAGAAATGAGGAGAAGTTGTTATGCAATGTCATTCAAACAGACCAAGTACATTCTTTCCACACTTCTGGTCTATGTTCTCATTCTAAATTCCGCTGTTTGATTGTTAGAAGATGCTGTGCTTATGACACAGTTATACTTTAAGGAAACAGGATACTTTAAAAAGGCTTTTGTGTTAGCATGGGACTCCTTTGGTATTAAATAAAGTGTAGACATTTCATATTTCATAAATGGACAGTCAATAGGAATTTTCAAAATCCTTCAGTTTGTTGAAACACTTCTATGGAAACAAAGCACAACTGCAAACTAATAGAAAGGTTTGTGGTCTGACTGTATTCATTTGAAGTATGATTTTTTTCTTTCAATTTTGTCTATAGAATTAAAAGTTAATTATATATATAAGTATAAATATTCATAATTATAAATGTAGACAAACAATGTTTTATTTGCTTTATTTGTTTTAGATGTCTGTTTTTACCATATGACAGTGACTCCAACAACTGTGGCCACTTTTTCTTATAGTTACTCATTCTTATCAACTCACCAATAGATTTTGAAAAAAATATCATGTTGTAATATATATATATATATATATATTAATTTAAAGTGGTAACCAATAGTAAGTGTATGATTCAGTAAGTTAACCTATTAACATATATTGGCACTTCATTTTTTATATTAAGCTTACTTTATATATAAAAGATATAAACTGTAAAAATTATATAATTTATTAGAATATTATTTGATATCTCTATCTATCATCTATCTATCTATCTATCTATCTATCTATCTATCTATCTATCTATCTATCTATGTTGTTTAATTTCCATTGAGGCATTTGTCACCTCTAGGAATACCATTCATCAATACAAAAGTCAAAATCCATTTTCTATTATTCTTGAGATAGTGACTGCACGATTGCTTTTTATTCACTCAGAGCTGCAGATCACAGGTCCTAACCAACTGCGGCTTAGTAACCACGGGTCAGTCTTTCACTGTGTCCTCTTTCCCTGCTTTCCAAATGCCTCCAACTCCTGGAAGCCAAGCTTCTGCTCTCCACTCTCCTGAGAAAACCTTTTTTCTCTCACAGTGAGGGAGACCCTGCAAGACTTCCTTTTTGTGCCTGGCTTATTTCACTTATAGTGATTTCAAAGTTCATTACTGTTTCTGCAAATGTCACAATTTCATTATTTAATTTGGATGACAACTATTTCATTGTGTATATGTGCCACATTTTAAAATCTATTCATCAGGTGACAGGGGCTGATTTATTTTGTGGTTATTGTGAGCTGTGCAGCAGTGAACACAATACTGAATAAAGATGTCTCTTTGACCTACTGATTTTCTTCCTTTCCAGGAGCTGGATCGTATGTTTGCTTTAGCAACTTTCCATGCTGTTCTCCAAAATGGCAGCACTATTTAAATTTCCATCTGCTGTGTGCTGTGTTCTTTCTCTCTATATCCTCATGATCACTTGACACCTATTTACCCTTCTTAATGGGCATTCTTACTAGAGAGAGGTGATATTACAGTTTTGATTTTCTTCCCTTGATGATCTATGAAGCTGAACATTTTGTTATGTTATCTGCTGACCAGTTGTATGCTTTTGTTTGATCGATTTCTATTTGTAACAATTTCCTCATTAGCTCTCTGTTGTTGATGTTCAGTAGTTTGTAGATGTGTGTTAGAAATATATCAGATATAGGTGTGGTGGTGCACACATTTAATCCTATGCCTAGGGCGGCAGAAGCAAGTGGATCTCTGAGTTTGAGGCCAGCCTAGTCTACAGAATGATTTTCAGGACAGCAAGAGTTACATTTACATATGAGCACATGTGCGTGTGCGCACGCACACACACACAGACACACAGACACACACACACGTACCACAACAAAACAAAAGCAAAACACCTGCCTTTAAACAAAACAAAACATGTCTGCGAAAGACAGTACTTTAAAAAAAACATCTAGAAACAACTTTTAAATGGACTTAACGCATGTGCATTTTTTCAAGAAATAATCCAGTCAGGAGTTTTCTGTGTATCTCACAGCCCTTTACAAATACATCATTGCTCTTAATAAACTCCCCTAAATCTTTTTGGTAAACAACTTTATCAACAAACTACAGTTACACTTTCTTAATATATTCCTATGTCAGCATTGTTTTCTTTTTTGATGAAAGGAGTTGCTACAGTATAATAATCTCTTTTTTTCCCAAGGACTAATTAGGAATGCAACTCTGAATAAGTAATGGTGTGTAAATTACTGCTGGTGTCCCAAGGATCCAGTATCTCACATATTCTTCCTTTCAAAAGTTTGCTCTTTGATTATTATGCCTCATTTATGCTACCAAATATCGAATTCATCCTTTTTTATAGCTGATGCTGCCTCTTTTGGAGTAAAATGATTTAAGGCTATTTCCTTCCTCGGGAAGAAAGTAATTTAAAAAATAATGACAAAAAGCCTCCTTCTAGAAAACCCCTATCTTTTCCTCACATAAATATGAAAGTAGATTGACATCAAGACCCTTGTGTATTTATAGAAGAATTGTTTCAAGACAATTATTAAAATTACTATTGGAGATAAAATTCTGCTCTAGATATTTTGTTAATTCATTTTTTAATTTCTGAATGTTTAATATGTATATGTAATACCTGCTCAAAAATAACTAAGGTTTGTGTGATGGCTGATCTTCATGTTAACTTCATGGGACTTACCTCTGTGAAGACATTTGTGGAGACATTTTACAGAGGAAAGAATGCCTACCCTGAATGTGAGTAGGACCAGGAAGTAGTTGGTGTCCTGGACTAAATAGAAAGGGGGGTGGGAGAAAAAACAAGCCAAGCGCCAGTGTTTATCTTTGCTTCTGGACTTCCCCATTCTTGCAGCTAGAACTGCCCTTGCTCTCCCCTGCCCCCCACATATGGCACTGTACCCACAAACCATGAGCCTTACTTTCCGCTGTTGCTTTTGTCATATATTTTGCCACAGAAATAGTTATTAATACAGCATGTATGAACAGTTTTATTTTAACATCATCTCCAATGCCACAGTGATTATTTCTTGCATATCATATTAGAGATGTTTTTTCATAGAATTGTATGAACACATGTGCATGTATATCTATATCTATATTTATGGAGCCATATTTCCTTACTAATTAACCTCTTATTACACAAAACTGTGTACCTTGCTATTTTGTTGGATATGTTTTAAGTACATGATGATGGTCTTATTCTTTTTAAGTACTGTAAACTATTCCATTGTATAAGCATTTGAAGAAACATTTCATATATACTACACAAACTTATGCAATATTTTAATAACTCAGTCATCTATCATGTTGAAAATTTATGTGGTTTCTATTTTTTCTATTGAGGTCAGTAAAATAAGTAACATCATCCAATAAGTGCTTATATTACAAGCTGCTGGTCAGTTTCTGGGATCATTTCTGGAATTAGTATCAGGGAATTTAATGAATTTTAAATTATGATTGATTAAGCCAATTCCCTCTGTGTGGAAATTTCATTACTTTATTAGTCCAGTGAGTGCTAGATGCAGGTGTGTTGTTGTCTGCAGTCACAAACAGAATGCTGTATGTTGAAAGTGCTATGTTGCTTCAGTCAAGGACCTGCTGAGTTTATGTGACAGTGAATATATTTGACAACCATGGAGCCTACATGGGGCCTACATGGGACTGAACGAGGCCTTCTACGTGCTGGTGACAGTTGTGTGGCTTGATCTGTTTGGGCGAGGGGCGCTGGTTAAGAGGCCTTATCCTGGTTGCATGAGATAGCTTTTTGGATCCCATTTCCGATAATGGGATACCTTGCTCAGCCTAGATGCAGAGGGGAGGGGCTTTGTCCTGCTTCAACTTCGTGTGACAGACTTTGTTGACTCCCCAAGGGAAGCCTTGCACCCTCTGAGGAGTGGGTTGGGGGTGGGATGGGTGGTGGGAGGGCAGGAGTAGGGGAGAGAGGAAGAACTGGGGCTGGTACGTAAAAGGAAAACTTTTTTTTTAAATAAACACTCACAGGTATCCATACATGTATACAAAGCCTAGAGAAGAACTTTCCATGTCCTACATTTTTACTCTGTTTTACTCTCCAGAGAAAGGGTATTTTGTTGAAGCTGGACTTACCAGCTGTTTCTATCTGCTACAGAGCCGGGGTTATAGGCACCATGGAGTCTGACAGGCTGTTTTTGTTTTGTTTTGTTTTTTAACATAAATGCCGGGATGTGGGGAGTGAACTCAAGCACCCCTGTGCAGCAGGCGCTTTACCCATTAAGCTATCCTGTCCACATCCCCTTCAAGTTATAGCAGCTGGAGACTTCCCCCATCAAGGTTAATGGCTCCCTTCCTTATTCCCTTGGTGCACCTCTTCAGTTGTAGCCACTGGCTGCTCTAGAAACCCTCTAGGCCATGTGACCTTGATGTTAGGAACTCACTCTTTTGTGCAATCTTGACACTTGCTGCACAGCAAGTACGCAATTGTTACTTGGTGAATAATTCAAAAAAACTCTTTCAAGTTTGTTTTTTGATGCAGAACATTTCCCCATATGCGCCAAATGAAACTTTGATTTAAATAATGGAGTTGCTGCCCCTTTGCAGATTAGCTAAATTGTGGAAAGGAAGAGCAGCTCTGCGCCCTGTTGGTTGGTTACAAGGGTGGAACTCAAGTTCTTAGACTTTTTGACACCCAAACCAATCTGTTACAGAAAAGCTACTTTTTACTTAGAAACAAGTAAATCAGCAAAGGTCCTGTCTTTAAGAGACGCCCTTTATCTAAGTTCTGCCCATATACTGAGACCTGATCCCAAATCAGCTGTACTGTTTCCAGGAATTCTGCCCCATGATGAATCATAGACAAGGGCTGTTCCTGTAGTCATGTATGATTCTCTGTCATGAAATAAAAACATATATTTTGCACACCAAAAATTTCTTGCTAAAACCTTAAGATAAATAATTCAGTTAATAATAATATGACAAATGAATAGATTTGAAAACCGTGGGAAAGATTGCTTATTTTGTATTTAGACATCTTGTCTGAAGATGTCTTAGTGTCTTCTACCTACACAAATTTCCTGTGTGTACCTTACTGTACCTGTAAAGAAGAACTGAGATTAGAGTATAGATGGGCAAAGGATTTGAAGTTGATCTATCCAAAGAGCAACTGTAAGGAGAAGTTGTTTCTTCCATTCATTGAACTTCCATCCAATTAAGATAATTTTCAGAATTTTGTTATGGTTTTATTTTTTTAATGATGTTGAGCCCCAACCTATTGTGATACACCCTGCAGCTCCTCTTCTTCCCACAAGAATAAATTGTCCATAACTTTGGGTCAACAAGACCCAAATAACATAGAAAAAAAATCTAAGTTTTCTGACCAAGAAATCTTTAAATAATTTATGACTCAAAGACATCGGATCCTTTCCATTAGCTTTTTTTTTTAAATAGGTTTATTTTTATTTGTAATTATATGTAGGTGTATTTATCTCCCTGTGGGTACGTGCACATAAGTACAGGTGCCCACTTAGGCCAGACATATTTGGTCCCCTAGAGGTGGAGTTACAGATGGTTGTGAGCTACCTGCCGCACACTGCAATGGCTAATCTTAGTTATTTCACTTCCCGATTTCCCTTAGTAATGGTGGGATTATAGATATATGTTGCTGTGCTGGGCTTGACATGGGTTCTGAGGATTTGCACTCCGGTATTATACTTGCAAAACAAATGTTTTAACCACTGATCCACCTCCCTAGCTCAGATCAACTTACTTGTCTTTGATTTTTATAAACTCACAACTAGGAAATTCAATCTAAGATCAATTATTGATCAATTATATTATTTCCAAATGACATATCCTTTAATATTAGAGAAGGACACATTTTGATATCTTTCTCCCCACCCCCTCTCCTTCCCTCTGTCTCTTTTCCTGACTCTATCTTTGTTGACAGAGGCTTCTCTGTCCACCTGATCCTGCAGTCATTCAGTCCCAAAGAAACCACACAAAGGTCTACATTAATTATAAACTGATTGGCCTAGTATATCAGGCTTCTTATTAACTTTTATAACTTATATTAGCCCATAATTCTTGTCTGTGTTAGACATGTGGCTTGGTATCTTTTTTGGCGAGGCTGTCACATCTTGCTTGCTCTGTGTCTGGCTTCCTCTCTGTCTAGGTGATGACTGCAGACTGAAACTTCCCTCTTCCCAGAATTCTCGTTGCCCCACCTCAACATCCTGCCTGGCTATTTACCGGTTAGCATTTATTTAAAATACAAATGACAGGGCACATTGTCCCGCTGCACATCTTTCTCATTTTGTAACTAATTCCTTAACCATACTGTTGGACTGTTCCTTTGTTTATCTTTTATACATTGTCTTATTACTTATGTTAGATGTTTTTCTTCATTGCAATGAGTTTTTATAAGTATATTCATACTCCCAAAATTTAAAAAATCCATAGAATTAAATTAAAAAAAAAACAGCGTGAATGTGTTACTAATGGCACACTTCACAGATAATAACACACACTAAAAAAGAGAGACCACCAAATATATTGATTTAGCTGAGAAAGGAAGCTGTTTCTTGAGGTCTAGTCCTTAATTCTCCCATTAATTAGTTGTGTGTGTTATGGAGAGTCTCTTAATTCCAGGCTATCTTTTCTCCAGAAGTAAGAGGGAGCTTAGGACTAATTTATTTTCAAACCTTTTCTTCCTAAGTAGATCAAACTGTGCATCAGATAAGTTTTCGTTTTTTTAACGAGGTACAGCCAATTTGCTATGAAACAACCACACTAATGTAATTAGATGGATTATTAACTTTTACTTATATTAATACACTGTTAATAAAATTGACTTTTGAAATATTAGAATGCAATTTACAGTGACTTCGTAAGACACATTAGTTAAGGTTTAAGAAGCACAGTAACTAAGACAGGCTATTACAGTCACATGGGTGATGGGTTCTATGTTTTGGGTTGCTGGGGAGTAGACTTACTATGCATTGTGTTTCTATGTTGAATTACTTGGGACTTTCAGAGATGATAATCAATAAAGACTTTTTGTAGTTTAAAGACTCATGGAAACTATCAAGATTGAAATGGAAAAGAAAATCGGCCTAAAGTCATTCTTGTACAATGGAATCGCTAAGCTACTATTGTAGCTCAGCGGCACCCCCTATAGCATGGAAATGTCCTCACTTTCTAACTCTTATATTTTAGTTTATATATTAATTTATTTCAAAACTTTTATAAACTCTATTATTAAGAAACATGGAAATCGATAAAAGCACCACGCAAAAATTAACCAGATACAAAGTCTATACAATGTCTTTTATAGCTTGGAATTTTATTTTAGAATGAAAGTTGTACAACGCACATAAAAAGCAATGTTTCTGTTTATTCTTTGAGAATTTCATGCAATATGTTTTGATCATATTTTTTCTCTCTCCCACAACTCCCTTACCAATCCAATTTCAGGTTCCTTTTCTCTCTTAAAAAACAAATGATAAAACAAACAAGCAAACTGGGGTTCCAATTTATGAGGCTTACTACCCCTAGCATGGAGCCCATGTGGTGTTTGGTGACAGACCCAGTGTTATTCCATTGAAGAAAACTGATTTCCCTCTCCTAGCATCTCCAGTTGGAATAGCTTCCTTAGTAAGGGGGATTCAAGCCCCCTTCCTCCTCGATGCTTCTTGTGGAAAAATTATTCTAGGCTAGCATCATTTTTAATGAATCATTTACTATTTAGGTTGTTACTTAAAATATGTATATCTCAGAAGCAGACCTGAACGTGTAAGGTGGAAAAAGAGTTTTTGAGCTGTTGACCCATAAGCCCACACACATCTCAGCAAATGTATTTTGTCAGTTGAAAATGCACTTTTAAAACTGCTGTCTTTGGACTAGAAAAGTTGCTCAATGGACAGTGTACTTTCTTCTCTTTCCTACCGATAATACATAGCTGACCCATAATCACTTTCCTCAGGAGATACCAGGCCCTCTTTTAGCTTCTATAGGCACCTGCAATCAAACAAGAAGCATTTACATATACAGAGCACACACACATACTACACATACCACACACACACATATATACACACATACCACATACACCATACCCCACACACTACACAGACGTATACACACACATACCACACACATACACACAGCACACACCACACACACACTATACACATATATACCCCCCACACATATACACGCATACTATACACCACACACACACATATATATACACACACACCATACACACTACATATACACAGCACACACTCCACACTCCACACACATACACACACAAACACACTACATGCATACCACACATAAGCACACACACAACACAGCACACATACCACACACACTACACACACATATATACCACACACACTTATATACACATGCCATACACACACCACACACACATATATACACACACACTATACACACTACACATACACACCACACACATGTACCACACACATACACACACACCGCAACACTACACACATACCACACATAAATACACACACCACACACATATCACACATAATCAAAACATATGTACAATAAATCTTTAAAAATTGTTCTTTAAAGGAATCTGATTGGTACCAGCAATGGTGCAAGTCTGCTGAGAAGAAAACACAACTATTTCATTGTTTTCCCAGTGCTGAGGTAGCTGTAAATTACTTCTGACTTCAAACAGTTTCTTCCTTCAGAAACTAATCTTAACACTTCCATTTCTTCCATTTTTGCCACTTAAAATGGAAGCCATGTGACCATTCACATAATTCGAGTGGGGAAAGGCTTTCCTTGTATGTTGTCATAGGCTAAAAGTCCAGAAAAGATGACGAGAAAGACATAGCCAATGTAAACATGAAGACCGAGACAGACGAGGAATCAACACCAGTGAGATGGGAAGACAGTTATTTCATTTTAGATAAAACCACAAGCCACAAATAGAAACCCCGTTTCCTAAGAAAAAGGTATCTTGGATATATTATGTCTGAAAGTGTTTAGAAATCCAGACTACTGGGAGGAAAGGAAGGAAACAGCTGGCAGTAAGAAAGGAGGGAAGCATGGTTTCAGGACAGAAGAAACAGGGTAGCTAATTGCATGGCATGGTTGTGGCAGTGACTGCTCTTTAGGTTTCTCATGATTGTTTATGTGGGAACACAGACCACTTGTCTGACTGTGTTAAGTGGGTCACATATGGCTGTGGAAAGAAATACTTTGGACAGATTGTCATTGTGTCATGTCTAGATCACAAAACATTTCCATCAGTGTCCAATTTAATTTCCCAGGGCCACACTTCTGTCTTTCTGAGTAAACTGACTTCACGGTCTTATTGGTAGATGCCTACACTGAGGTAACTTTCCCATCTCACTCAATACAAGGGACTGAAGTCTTTACAAAAGAGATGGATAGAGAACCTGCTAAGTGTCCAGCGAATTTATATTTTTTAGGTTGAAGATATCTTATCATCAGACATGTAACCCTGTGTTAGTGTCTCGTTTATCACGTGGCTATATCAGAGGCAGGTTTTTACAGAAGTAGGGCCCAGGGCTACTGCTATGTTCAATCTCTTTGCTTTGCTGTGAGGGTTGGAACTACTTTGGAGCTTATATCTGTTTTACTAAACCAATTTCCTGAGCCATTTAACAATGTATAAGAAATGCCCTCTGAATGCTGATCATTGCAGTAGGCACAGAGACACATTAAAGGCAGATATAGGGCCTATAAAACATTTACAGGAATACGGAAAAGACCAAATTCATGGGGGGAAACGCTAGCAACACATAAAACAGCATAACTGTGAATCCATTCAATAAATATTCATTGTCTATCACTGTCCAGATACTGCTAACAACTGTGGATACAAACAGCCATTAATGGAGTGTAATTCTAGCCTGTCTATCAATCTAGACAGGATGAGGTACCAGGCAGTAAGAACAATTATGAAAGTTCAGAGTAACTGTCAACAAAACATATTTCCAGTCACAATAATTAGAAAGGGCAATACACACACACACACACACACACACACACACACACAAACTGGAACTAGTTAATGAACATGAAAATAGGAACTGGCTTGCTTCTTTAACGAATGAGCATTTTTAGTAAAGGGAATCTAAAACCACCATGAGACAAGTGACTAAATGTGATTTGTGCATCTTTATGAGAATGATAGTTAGTTGGAGAGATAAGGTGGATGCACAAAGACATCTTTGTTATGATGTCTTTGCTATATTTTATGATTATGACATTTAAGAGTATAGAACCTTAATATCTTCACTTCTTGGTACTCTGTTCTTTCTTAGGTATTTGGAAATTGATTTTTAAACAATTTGTCTTGGCAGTTTCTTTACTAAAGTGATCATTTGTATCTATAGCATCCACCTGTTTAGACTACCCAGGTTGTATTTGGAAGTATAATCTGGGTGCACAATCTGGACCTCTGAAAAGGAGCTGAATTCTAGTATGTGGTTAATGCATTTTTCTATTACAATGGAATACAATGTCTCTGAAATAGATGGTTCTTCCATGAACAAATGGCTAACAACCACTCTTTTCATAATCCATATCCCTTTTCTGTTTCCTAAGTGGAAATTACATCCTATCATTTACAACCTATTACTACACTTCATTCTAAGTATGCTAAGCTTAACACTGCATTCTCTATGTCTGATATTCTCAGCTCAGTACTTAGGCACAAATGCTTCTATGTAGGATACCGAATAGCTTTAGAAAATAACACCTTTATTCTGGAAACAATGGCAATATGTACGGTTTGGAAATTGTTATTTAATTGCAAACCTTTTTACTTTTTTTTGAACCTGACAGCTTATTTTTTTTTTCTGTTACAAAGCCTGTGGAATAACATGGGGGTAATCTTATTTATGCAAGTAATAGAACTCATTGTAGAGTCACAATTTTTGTTATAGAAAAATGTATCAAAACTTTTATTAAAGAGAGGCACTTGTGACATTGGAATCAGGATACATTCTTGAGTACCTGTGACTTTGGAATTACAATAAATGTTTCACTTTCTGTTTGGAAAATATTGGTAAACCATTTAGCCTTCTCAGACATGATCAATAATTCTTTCTTCATAGATATTCCTTGCAAACTTTTGGAATGTACTATTTTTGCCAGCTTAGTTCCTCTTTTAAAGAGATTGTTCATCAATAGAAGAGAAAAAAAAGTTAAAACCTTTAACCTGCACTGAAACAGCTTTGCATTTATAATATTAATATGTAGCCGTACAGTATATTTTATATGTTAAAAAATTTAGTGTACATGTTGAGCTTAATGAAAAAGACAGAATTTGAGACAAAATTTTCTTCAAGGGAATTCATGCATTTGATCCTAGGATGCATTTTTGGTCTAAATATATGAAAAGAATTGGCAATAGTCAGCTCTTATACAGATACCAAGAGAGAAAATCATTATAAAGAGAGGCTTTCAAAAACACATACCCAGAAATATTTTAATTATATTCTTACTTGATAAAATATTTTTATTATATGAACTTAGTCTAGGCATCAAAGTCCCAGGAACCATGAAGACAAAGTGACTGAAGAGCCTTAATCACGTTAGGGGCTGGGTTGGCAGTGCCTGGTTTCTCAGGTTACAGCTTAGGAGGCAGACATCAAAGCGCGTGCTCTTATTCATCTCATTCTTTCCCTTTTCCTTCTCCCCATTATGTTACGCTTCATAATGTAGAACACTGCGTATCCTTTCCAGGAAACTTTTATAATTGGATTTTTGGTACCAAATGTGCAGAAAAAAATTATATGTAAGAAGAAGGAATGTGCTTAGAAAACGTTTAATACATGTTATACTTGAATGGAACAGCTAGTGCTTGAGAAACCAATTTAATAATGCTGTCATGCTCTTAAGAGTCATTTATTTGTTTCATGTAATCACATGGATATTAAAAAAAGTGAAATGTGAAGTTTTATCAGTCATCCCATTCTAACCAGGGGACATTTCTCTGGAGGCACTTCTTCAAACCCATGCAGACTTCCTATTGAGACAAGTTCTCTGGAAACTGAGGGAAAGAGAGGCAGGGACTTGGAAAAGGTTTCTATTGTCCTGTGGTTTTTACAGAACAATCTGGACTCCAAGAGCATGTCCATAGGGTTGGAATGTTTAGCTGGATATCCTGCCTATCTGTCCCTATGGCCTCTGGAGGGCAAAGGGTCTTTTGGAATAGACAATCCAGAGAGATCATCTTGTTTAATTTCCACATATGTTCATTTTGGGTTAAAGGATTCGCTGAGGGTGCCAAAATGACAGTCGCTGATGTTAGATTTACACTGTTCCCACACAATTGAATTTGTTGAGTTAACTATCCAACTGCCCCCAACAAAAGCCCTGAGGACATCAATGTGCTTTAAAACATCAGATAATGAGATAGTAAATTTTGATTGTAGAAATGGAATTCCTTAGCTCTCTCTATTGCCTTTCTATAGTCCATCTACAAGAGGTATGGTCTATGTTAAACAAAAATTTTCAACACAATCCTCCACCAGCCATTTTATGGTTAGGCAGCATCTTTGAGAAGAAACCAAATTAAGGAGTTACAGCAGGAGCTATTAGTAGCAACTAAGAATTTTAAAACAAATTGCAAACTTTCTTCCTCTTCTCAGACAGCTGTGAAGAATTTGTGGTAGAACTTTAGCTTGTACCATGGAAATTCATTTATGCAGATATAAATCATTTAAATATATGGAATTCTATAATGCTGCTAAATAAGATTTACAATGGCTCTTATGTTTATGATGTATTTTCCTGCAACACAACCATTTAATGAAAGGGTTCAAGAAGCCTATTGACATTTACTTTTTTTATACAATATATTTATTAAGCTCAAATATAACATTCACATTAACATCAAGCACAGGTAAAATATGAAATTGCTGGAGAGGAATGATGACATATTTTAGTACTTTGATGGTGGTGCCAACATTTCATTTAGGATATTTATATGTGTCATCTAAAAAGGACAATAAATTTCCGTGAAGGCTCAATATATTATGGGACTTTTCATCAACACACACCACAGGGTAGGGTAAAATCACAGGGGGAAGAAGAAATAGTGCTGAATAATCAATCTTTGAAAGCATTCAGTGTTATTAAAAAAGCTACATTTAAATTACCCGTAAGTCTAAAAAAAATGAATGTGTCGGAAGTGGGATGATGCAGATGTGTAGATGAGAGAGTTTTTTTTTTATAGGAACGGTTATTTTGTTTTTTATTTTTCTCAGTGTTAAGATTATTTTGTCAACATCATGTTACTTGTGATATTAAGGGTCTGATGCGACCTTCGCCACTGAAAGGCTGGGAAAGCCATCTGTGTGGCGTCGGCAGCTTTCCTTAGCATCTAGCCACTGCGCCCATTGGCAAAAGCCTAATTCCACAGCTAGCATGATAAGGCAGGTAAACTTTGCAGCGTGAAGAAAGGGTAGTCGGATGAGCCATTCATGACCCTCACATGACCATCAAAGTTGGTTTGGCTTTTTTCCAAGAATAAACGGAATTTATAAGAATTAGCATAGATTTACAGGATGCACTATGTCTCAGGACTTGAAAATGGGCAACAGCGATAGAATCAATTGAAGCCAGTTGTGCCATTGATGCCTTCAGGGGTGGTGATGGACTGCTCCTTGCTAGGACTGTGAGTGTGCTGTTCTAAACTGAAGCCACAGAAGGAGAGTGATGGGAACCTCATACATGAGAAGCAAACATCTTCTTCACTATATAAAACCAGCTGAGTGGGTCCTCAGCCTTGTCCTCTGGCTCATAAAATTGTACCACACTGAAAGTGAGCCGTCCCTAAGACTTCACTGTAAGCGTGTCCACTGGTCCACAGTTACTCTCCCTTTACCTTCATTTTCTCTATGAGTAAGGCAAAAAAAGCAATAAAATTTTCTACAATCTATATATCTTATTATTATCCTTAACCTTCCTGTGGCATCTTTCTCCAAGATTTATTCAGAAATACTAAAGTATGTGTGAACGCTTGCAGGAGGCAGATGTACCAAAGGAAAACCACTGTATAGAATACATAGCAGGAGCCAGGCGTGGTGTTGTATGTTTATAATCCCAGCGTTTGTTAGCCAGAGACTAGAGGATTGCTGTGGGCTTAAGGGTAGCTTGGCCCACAAGTTCTTGGCCAGCACAAACTATGGTGTGATATTCCATTTCAAAAAAAACTAAACAAACTCAAAACCAAAAAATAATGGACTTTAAAATAAATTCAACAAAAATCATTAAAACAGCAATCTGTAAAAGTGATAATCTATACATATATATATTTTACTTACATCCCTTTCTGTTTCTGTCTCTCCCTCATTACATCTTCACAACCCACAAGCCTTATCTCCCAGTAATAGGCATGCATATGAATAATCTCTAAATCTTTAATACTTCCAGTGATTTTTAATTTCCATAAAATCCTAGAGCAGGTACAATACACCTGCTGGGTACACTGTTTTGATTTCCAGAAAGACATTTTCATCTTTTGAAGAACAGAGAGAAGCATGAAGGCCTTCTGAGTGTGCAGTACTATGTACAAATGGGTACTTGGCTATCAATGCAGAGTTATACATATGTTATCTTAACTCCCTTCTTGGCAGAAATGTCACCCTCTGTTCAAGGATGTATTTTAGGGCTCATGAGACATCTAATCTTTGAGAAAATACTTTGGTAAACCAAATATATACTTATTTAATACAAATCCATAACCCCGGGATAGGCAAAAATCTCCTTTAGCAAACCGGTAAAGGAAATATACAGAGCTTGGGAGACACATTTGTGGGTTATTGGATTTTGACACTGAGCACAGGAACAGTCTCTAATTTTTCTTGTGACAAAATTCATGACTCTGTGATTTTGGGGTAGAGAGATCTACTTCGCTTCCCTGTTGCAGAGAGGGACATCCATCATGGTGAGGGTAATGCAGTAAAGGGCTCAGTCCATGGCAGTGTGAAGGGTAAGGGGCAGCTCTTCACTTCCTGTTGGATCAGAAAACAGGGTCCTCCAGTCTGCAGCAGTGCCTGGCTCTCACCCGTGTTTAGTGATAACCTTGTCAAGCTAGGAGCTACTTTCCAGAGGCTCCACGGTTTCTTGAAACACTACAAGCTGGGGACCAAATGTGGAGAGTTTGACATCTAAGCTGCAATAATATCTGTCTCTCATTTGGCTGCTGGTTCAGTGTTTCCCGTAGATAAAGAATCTCTGGAAACTCATATAAAATGATAGTCACAGAACATCCCCACCGAAGATGATTTACAGCTCCTTACAACTTTGTTTGGAATCTTACATAGACACTAAGATGAGAGACAAAAGTGGCTCATGGAAAACTTTGGTTAACACACATCCAAGAAAAGAGCCTAATTCTCTACATGAGTAACCAACTCACTGCTCTGACCTCCAAAGGACTGTAGCTAGTCTTCCTTTTTTATCACTTTAATAGTCAAGGTAAGATCTTAATTTTAGATGTATTGTTTCCTGGTTTGTCTTACTCTTTCTTATCTTGACGCTATTCTTTTCAGGATGCTTCTACTGCCGACTTCCTCATACTTGATTTTAATGTTGAGGTAGGCATTCGATTGAGTTCACATTTTCAAATGTCCAGGAAATGCCACATAGGACCTAATCTCTTCAAGCTAGGTCTTAGATCCCTGAGATGGTTATGATATGTGTCAGACTATTGATAAGGATAAGGGAACTTCAAGCTCTAAAGTCATCTTTCTGTTTGAAGAGCACATTTCCTGTATCTGACTTAGTAAAAATACACCGGAGATGGATTGCTTTTTCACCTCAAGCGCGATCAAATCAAGTTAATCTACTTATCCAGACTGAAAATAGGCACTGAGAAACCCTGAGAAATTGTTGCCTTGGGTTAACCCTGGTATTAATGATAGGCAGAAATAAAATCTATTCTGTGCTAACATATTAGTTGATGTTCATGAAATAATTACCTAAGAGTTATCACTCCTTGAATGTATGACTGCCAAATATACCCTTAAAAAAAAGGTCGAGCATATCAAACATGAATACTATATTAACATAATTTCTACCCTGGTTCTGCCTGTATCTGACCACTAACTCAAATTCATCACCTCTTCTGCTTTAATTGACATTGCAAATGACATACACACACACATCACATACACATATTACATCACACATAGAACCTTTAAAGTTCATTTTCTGTTGTTTCTATGGATATGTGTTTAGATCTTACCACTTGATACTGGGTAAGCTAATTCTTACAGAAAACTGATTTTTCTTCTCTTAGCAGCCACTGATTGCCTGTAGATCTTCATCTATGGGTGGGACTTTATAAATTTTTTTGGGTAAGTTTTCATATCAGTTGGTGTTCTGTTATGTAAGCTTTGTATAAGCAAGAATATTGTTGAGATTTCATAGATACAACTTACTTGTTATGTCTAGAGGGCACTATTATAGTAGCAGGTATTCATGTCCACTGATTCTTAAAATCTTTTGTTCCCTTGTCCATGATGTTTCCTGAATTGAACTTACAGGGGTTGCATTTTCAATATACCATTCTGGGCTGACCAATCCATGACTCTTATTCCCTGAAGTTTGACCATGTTTTTTATCTATGCAATATTCTCCACTGATTGTAAAGGGAGCATCTTTGATGAGGGGTGAGAGTTATGTTTATCTGTAGCATCATGAAAGCTAGTTCTCAGGGAGGAGGCATTCAGGTTAGTTCCAGCTTAATTCCTACAAGTACTGTGCCAATGGTTTGTGGTGTCTTCAGAAATAGGGTATTAACTTACCCTATTCTTACCCTATTCATGTTCTAGAAGGGAGCCAAAGGCAATTGCGGTAGCTTATATTGTTTGAGATTTTCTTGGGCCCTCTTGATCTGACCAATTAAAATACAACTTTAAAACGACAACAAAAGACAGCATGTATTTCAAATACAAGCCAAGAGGAACCTGAGTTGGACTGATTCGAAAGCCTTCTCCCTGAAACTAACTTTCATTGTACCAGAAGATGCCAGGTAAGCTCCCAAAGGAGGTAAGCAGCCAACAGTCCTACCCAGGTTTGATGACTGTGAATCACAACAATTGGCATGGAACCATAATCCCATGGTGCACTAGTGGCATGAACACCTTGGTGGTAACCAACAACTCTCTAACTGTACTTAAGACCGACTCAAAAAGAGGGAAATGATACCAGGCATTGGAAACCTATTGAACAAACCAAGGCTACAGAAGTCAAGGACCTTGAAGGAGAACATACAACTTCCTCTTTACTAAACAAGCACAATCCTTACCTACATCCTAAATATCTGTCCTTATACACACAGATAACTATAGTCCTCACCCCTCAACTACTAAATTTCTCTTTGCCACAAATGGAGACAATTATAGAAAATTACAACCAATCAAAATGTAGATTTGTAGAGGTCAGTTCCAACAGATACATGCAGAAGAGGGGAAGGAAAGATTATTAGAGCCAGAGCAACAAGAAGTTTGATATAAGATTGTTCTACTAGGAATGTCAGAAGCTATACAGTAAATACATAAACCTCAGTACCTTCCAGATTGTGGGAATTAGATAGACTCCCCTAAGCCTCACATTCAGAAAATATCTTTGACACTATTTCTTGTTTTGAAACCCGATTCAACTATTCATCAAGTTGCCTACATATAGACTTTTTGTTATTAACATACCTGCCTAGATGTAAACTGAACAAGGACAACCATAATAAATATGCTAATGGGCGCAGGAGAAAGCTCAGGATGCTCCAACAGTAAAGAAAAACTGCAGGAAAATAAGGAATGTTGAGAATGGGAGAAATAGCCTTCTACAGGGAAGAGTATAGGAGTTTTGGTTATCCAAAACAAAATGGGCTGCCTTTAAAGCATACATAAAAGTACATTATGAAGACTAAGCAGGTTGTATTTAAGTACATTGGGATATTTATGTAAATACACATACATATGTATATAAGAGTTAATGAAAAAGAGGCTATGAATCTGAAAGAGCAAATAAATAAATAAATAAATATTTAATTTCTTTAAAAAAGAGTAAGAATAGTATTGTAAAAGTCTATTATCAATTTCAAATCTGTTTACAGCCTAATACCCTCATTGTACAAAGGATATTGCCATCTTTATATTTCAGTACTGAAGAGCATTTGAATTTACTCAGTAAGGAAGAAATAAAGAAGACCCTGAACCCTTGATACAAAGCCTTCATTTAAAAAAAATTTACTCTGCTTTACAAATTAAGGGGGAAAAAGAAGCAAAAATCTAAACAACAACAAACCCCACTACCTTTCAGACTATGGGACTTGGATAGAGTTCCCCGAGCATCACATTCAGAAAATATATTTTAACACTGTTCTGTATTTTGAGATATGATCAAACTATGCATCAAGTCTCCTTCTTCTCAAGTTTGGATTCTAGACTACACATTCCTATAGATTAACAGGACTGCTTACTTCTCAGGGGTGCAGTGAGTGAAAGAATGTTTTTCTATCACAGAAGAGAAACATCATGCACACATGTTGAATAAAAATGGACACAGACCTTGAGCCTGGATGAGGATCTTACTCTTTCCAGGTTATAGTTATGCATGTTGCTAACCATAAAGTGTTTTTGTCAGAGGATATGCCAACATAGTCCATACAGTACAAATGCTATGATGTTACAGGCATATTGTAGAATTGTACTCTTTCTGCTTAGGTACCCTGAGAAATGTATATTCATTGATGTCCTCTTTGTTTAAGTTCATTCAAATGACTTCCTTTTTAGGGAAGTTTGCAGACAGCTCTGTTGTTCATATATTCCTGTTGTCAAGACATGTTGCTAAGACTTATCAAGTTGCATTATTTTATAGTCAAAGTTTCAAATATGGGGGAGTTCATTTCCTTCATAATGAAAAGAAGTGCAGCTTCATCTGGTAATAAGGAGAATATTGGCAAACACAGCAAAATCTTCTAGTTAATCACAAATTTTAACCACCATCTAGTTGACATGTGCCTGCTGTGCTAATTGCTTCATTACTTAATTATGCAAAAAATAATAGCATCCACAGCAAACACAACCCATGAAGCATTATTAAAACACAAAGAAACATGTTCCACATTCTTTAGTGCAAATATAAATATTTCATAATGAGGAAAAACACTTTTATATAACAGCAATGCAAATTCTGCAGTTAGCTTGAATCTTTCTTTCAAGTAAGTCCTTGCAGCACTCTTACGCACCAGGACCTCTGCTGTCTGTGATTAGAACCATAGATTTTGCTCTGACACCCAGATCTCTAAAAGTGAGGGGGTTTGCTTCATTTCTTTCAGAGCCCTCTTATATATATTTTCCTTATTGCATAATTGTTGATGACTTTGCAGCTGTTAACTTAAACAGTAAGCGAAAAAGCAAGTGAATAAACGAACAAAGAAATACAACCCATCAATCTATTGTCAGATGCAGAATTAGAAAGGATGTCAAGGAACCACTTTACTGAGACAAAAGATACTGGAGAAGGTGTGCAACAGTTATGCTTGCAGTACTTACAGCAATCCAGGGCTAGCTTTTATATAACCATGCCTAGACCAGGACAAATAGATAAGTATTGTTGGTTAACACTCCCCAATTCTATTCCTTTAAATGTTTTTAAAAGTCTTATTTCTTTAAATGTTTTAAAAAGAATTATTCCTGAGAAGCTGGACATAGTGGCCTATGCCTGCAATCCTAGCACCCAAGAGGATGACAGAGTATCTTGGGTTTCAGGCACATCTGTGCCACATAGTTAGATGCTGTCTCAAGACAGAAAAACAAATAATATGAAAATCAACGCATTTAAAAAAGGAATCTCTTTGAAAGTTTAACACTGATCAAAGTTCAGTTTTGTTGTTGGTGCTTTCTTCAAAGTCAAAACAGTATTTGGTCTTGCAAACTGTCTTTACCACATGTGTATTTTAAACTAAGACGTTGAACTATTCACAGGAATTCTTGAAGGTCAAATAGTTGAAATTATTAAAGACATTCCAAGACTTTTATGATTCTCAACACAATTTAGAATAAGAGATTCTCAGATTCAATACCTGGAAGCATGCCTTAAGCACCTATAAGTGCCTGTATTTCAATTTTGAGACAATAACAAGCACTCATCTAGTTGCAAGATTTCTGTCTTTCCCATTTTAAAAGCCCATTTCTTTCATATCCACCATTATTGTGAAGCTCTAATAATGCTCTCAGTATTTTATTGCATTTGTAGGTAAAGATATCTAGTACTATCCCACATCACTATGTGCATGAGAAGATAAGGCGTTACCTATAATCTGTGCATATTATTCCTAATGTTACTGAGGAGAAACAGTGTTCAAGCCAATAGCATGTTTAGTACTGTTGCTTTATCCATTCATCCATCCACTTATCTGTTTGTTACACAAGTCCAGTTTTAGATGTTAGGACCTTTATTGATGACCTTCTACACATCAGGTTTCACACTAGAAACCAGGGCTAGAGCTGTGAACAATATAGAACAAGCTCACACAGCAAAACAACTAAAGTAGGTTTCCCTTCAGGATCCATGACCCCTTCAGGCATGGGTTTTTGGCTAGATTTACACGACTAGGCATGAATCTCCTCCTGCAGTGCAAGGATCAAATCTAATCAGAAAGTGATTGGCTGGTCCCCGAACAGCTGATTTGTGCTGCTATCAAAACTGATCAGAGTAGGCAGTGGTTTATGCAGAGACTGCCAATGCGTAACTATGAGCATGCAGCTGCAGCTAAGACATCTAGATCAACCTCTTCTCTCCCAGGTTGAGGGAACACTGCAGGAGAGGGGTCAGAAGGAGGCAGCATGGAGCAGAGCACCGTGACTGCAATATTCAGAATACAGCCATAACTGTTGCACACACTAACCCAGATGGAGCAGAGCACTGTGACTGCAATATTCAGAATACAGCCATAACTGTTGCACACACTAACCCAGAGAAGCTGTGGTGGCTAAGTAAGACATAAACAAAGTGAGACTAATTCACATTTTATCACATCTGAGACCCTAGCCAGCTAACAAACCATTAGCAGTTGATAGCTGCTGAGAGATGAAGAGTTATTTTTCCTTAAGGCTGTGCTACTGGTAGGTTGTATAAACTAAAGGGGTAATCCTCAAGTCCACGCACATTTGGACTCAGGGTCACAGTAAAAAAAGAGCATGAAGTTGAGAAGGAGTAGTGTTGGGTAGCATAAAAGGAATCAGAAGTGGGGCTACTGTTTGGTGGATTTGATGAATATACACCATGCATATCTGAAAAATTTTAATGAATAAAAAGTAAAATCTCATGTAATAAGAAATATAATTTCACTTGTGTTTTCAGAGGAGAGTAAAAGGAATTGAAAAGCATAAATAAAAATCAGAACAGGATTAGCCTGAATTAAGGAATTAACAAAAGGTTTTGGGAGGGAAATGGAGTGGGTAAGCACACTTGGAGCACCAGTGGGAATCATGCAAATGGAGAAGAGGTAAGAATGTTTGAGGAAAAGGAAGTGATGTGATGTGACTAAGACTTGAGTAGTTGGAGATATGAGGCAGGATTCAGTTGACTCCAGGATAACGACATCCTGTGCAATATAAGAGAGCAACCCAAGGTGAGGAGAGCCTCCAGAGGAGAAAGAGTGAACTATCTCCACAATATTGAACCTCACCTTAAGTCTAGCGAGGGGCTATTTCAGGACTTAGACATTAGCATGGTATTTGCTTCTGCAGTAGCAAAACTTCTCTTGGTTCCAAAGTAGAAATCAGAGGAGCAAGAGATAAGAGAAAACACAAGGAATAGCTTAAGTTTCACAAGCATCAAAAGAAAATAGCCTGGCGAGCTAAGCAGCAGACATCCAGCAGGCTGGAGATAGGCAGGGGATGGTAGTCAAGTTGGGGAGATCACAGGTACAGCTCTTGAGATTCTGCGCTAAGTATAGTGTCTACGCGGTAACAAGTTCTGGGCTCACAAATATGTACATGAAGGTATTTAGTGTCGGTTGTAATTAGTATGTGTTTGTGACATTCAAGTCACATGTCAAGATGACAACCTGTTGTCAGAGTATCAGTGATTGTCAAACAACATTGCAGAATCATTATATTGACTTTTCAGGAGTCCCAACATGTTTTCAGACATAAATCCGTACACAAAATTTGGATGTAGGAAGGCATTATCATGAATATTGTATTCAATAAATATTTGTTCATTGAATCTCTACAAGCAACTAAGGCTCAAGACGTTGAAAAATGTTTCTTGCCTAAGGTTTTAATATGAGCATAGATTTGCAGTTTCGGGTTTTATATGCTATTGATTAAATCAGTAGTGGTACTGTCTAGAATGAGATTTGATAAATGCCTGTGAAGTCCTGGTGATATTACAATTCTTAGAACTTTTGACATTTTCATGACCATGGCTTCCTTTTTAAGGCAAAATTCATTTTTCTTATATGAAATAATTTCAAAATACTTGCCTCAGATTTCAAGTTCTTGTTGTTCTAGTCAAATTAAATCTTAGTTCATTCTCTAAGGAGCATAGAATCCTGATCTTTTCCCCTTTTACCCATTTTTTAATATGTTTTAAATGAAAATATAATTACATCCCTTTCCTTCTTCCAGCCCCTCTTTCCTTCTACCAGGTTCTCCCCAGTGCTCTACCTCCAACTCCTTCAATGTTCCCCTCACTGATAGCCTTTTTCAATATTATTACTATTATACATGCACATATATGCATAGATATATTGATAAATGCTGATGCATCTGTTATTGTTATTTGTGTATATAGGGTGTCAGGTATGACCACTTTGTATTGGATAGCCAATCCTGTGATCCATTGTTGGGAGAGGCTAACTCTGCTTCATTTGGTTGACTATAGTTGTTCATCCAGGCATGTGACCACATGAGATTTTTACCCCTTTAGTGTTAGCATATCTGCTAATATTGCTATTATTCAAATCTTGGTTATGCAGGAATTTCTATGGGAGATTGTTTCACAGTAGACTTCCTGAACACAAATGCAAAAATCCTCAATAAAATATGATCAAGCCGAATGCAGGCACATATCAAGAGGATCATCCATCCTGATCAACTTGACTTTATCCCGGAAATGCATGGTTGGTTCAACATACACAAAAAGTCATATAAATTGCCTTAAAATCACCTAGTCATCTCAATAGATTCATTTAAAGTCTTTGACAAAAATCCAACATGGTACATGATAAAAGTCCTAGAGAGGGGATTGGAGGGAATATATCTCAACATAGTAAAATCGTTATGACATAACCACAGCTAAAATTTTCCTGACTGGTTAAAGAACTTGAAGCAGTCTCATAAAATCAAGAAGGAGATAGCTGTTCACAACCTCCACTACTTTTCAATATAGTTCTCAAAGCACTGGACGGGGCAATAAGAAGCAAATAAGCAATAAGACGGGGTAAAAGAAGCAAATTAAGGAGATAAAAGAAAAAAAGAAGTTAAATTACCCCCATTTTCAGACATCATGACATTTTATAAGAGATTAAAAAATTCTATTCACAAAGCTTCCAGAAACAATCAACGATTTTAGCAAATTGACAGGGCACAAAATTAACATACAAAACCGAGGAGCCTTTCTACATGAACAACAAGCACACCAACAAAAAGATCATAGGAACTTTCATTTACAAGATCACCAAAACCAAAAAGCTATCTTGGAATAAGCCTAACAAAGGAGGTGAAAGACTTCTATAGTAAAAACTTCTAAGGAAATCTAAAGGAAGAGGTTGAGGAAGGTCCTAGTTCTTTCTATTTCTCTCTTTTTCATTAATCTTCTCTCATCCTAACCAGAGTCTCCCTTTCTTCCCCTCTGCCCAGTACTTCCCATACTGCCCTTCTCCCCAGATATACTGTGACTCCTTTCCCTTTGGTAAGTAGCAAGCATCTCCCTGATTCACCCCTCCTTTCTCCCAGCGTACAGCCTAGCTTTTCCTGCCTAGCTATGTTCTGCCCTTGACTTAGGCTCAAAGCAGTTCTTTTTTTTTTTTAAATTTTTTTTCCATTCAAAAATTTCCACTTCCTCCCCTCCTCCCATTCCACTCCCGCTCCCCCCACTCACCCTCCTCCCTCCCCCTCCAGCCTTAAGATAGGGCAGGGTACCCTGCTCTGTGGGAAGTCCAAGGCCCTCCCCCCCTTCATCCAGGCCTAGGAAGGTGTGCATCCAAATAGACTAGGGTCCCAAAAAGCAAGTACATGCAGTAGAAACAAGTCCCAGTGCCATTATCAATAGCTTCTCAGTCAGCCCCCATTGGCAGCCACATTCAGAGAGTCTGGTTTGATCCCATGCCTGTTCAGTCCTGGTCCTGCTGGGTTTGGTGAGCTCCCATTAGATCAGGCACACTGTCTCAGTGGGTGGACCAACCCCTTCGGTCCTGACATAGACAGAAAGACCTCCCCCACCATTATTCAAAGAAATAGTATATCTTTTTCCAAATGCTTGTTGTTCCTTCTGGGTCACCTTTTAGGTGCTGGACTTAGACTTGATTTCCCTTCCTATGAACACATTGTAAAGTAAGGTTATACCTGATACCACGATCACAGATCAATGCTTGAAATGCAATTTCTCTCAGTGTAAATAGCTATTTTAAGTGGACCCATCTCTTTTGGCTCTACTTGCCACCTTTGCCTAAATAGAAAATGTTAACCTGTATCACTGTTCAACAAATATCTGTACTAAGTGATAATAATATAATAATCAATAGTGACAATTTGGCTATTTAATTCCAAATTAAACAAATATCTTTAGCTATAGCTATTAAATCCTTACTTTCTCTAAAAGGTTAAGAGACATGCCTCTGAAAATGAAAAACAATAATTCATAATTTTACATGTGTGACATGTCATGGGCAATCAATCATCAAACTTGATTTATTATTTTTCTCTTAGTTTGACTCGCAGTAAAGATTGCACAGTTTTCAATGCTGTCCTTCTATCAAGATTAGACATACACCATGGTTCAGTGTTGACTTTTATCAGTTAACAAGCAGTCTTTAAACATATCTTTGAGAATAGACTCTAGACAGCCAATGGGCAGATTTTACTTCCATCAGGGAGTCTTTTTAATCTTCAAAGCTGCACTAAAGGAGCAGAACAACACATACACACAGTTTTTTGTGGTACAACCCTACTCCTCCATGGCCTGCTCCACATTTGGAAACTGGTAAACATTACTTGTCATGTTCTGAGGGGTTAGTGGCTTAATTTATAGATTGTGCTCATTGTACTGATTATAATAAGTAAATCATAGTTACCAATACATTATTGCCTTCAATTACCATTTTGTTACCCATGATCAACTACAGTAAAGATATTCATACTTGTCTTGATTTTTTGAAGGAAACTGTATTCACATTATTATTTTTTTAGTTTATTGAAAATGGATTTTTTTCTGCTTGTCATATATCCTGACTATGGTTTCCTCTCTCCCTACTCTTCCCAGTTCCTTCCCACCTATCCTCTCATCTGGATCTATTCCCATTCTATCTCTTATGAGAAAACAAACAGGCATCTAAGAAATAATAATACAGTAACATAACTAAAAAATAAACAAATCAGATTATGACAAACAACAAAATTAGATAAAGAACCAAAGCAAAGCAACAAGAAATGGATATAGATGTAGAGATCTATGTATTTACACACACACAGGAATGCTATAAAAGTCCCAAAACAGAAACCATAATGAATATGCAAAGTACCTGTGAGTAAAAAAAAAAATTCCCCAACTTAACATAATGAGACAAAGAACCTACAAAGATGCTGTTGAATTAATTTTGTGTTGATAACTTACTGGGCTTGGGGCCTAAACTTAAGAGTGGTTTGTTTCCCCAGTGAGACTTCCTCAGAGAGAAACTAATTTTTTTTTCACTTGCAAGTGGCTATCAATTTGAGATATCCTCCTAGTTAGGGATGAGGGCATGTGTCTATTTCTCCTCTCAACTCTAGGACTCCATTTAGTTCAAACTTGTGCAGTCCCTGCCTTGGTCTCTGTGAATTCTTGTGTGCACTAGTTCTGTGGTATCTAGAAGGCAGCGATTCCTTGGTGCTTTCCATCACCCCTGGCTCATACACTCTTTTCACTTCATCCAGAGAGTTATCTCCCTGAACCCTGATGAGAGGGATTTAATGAAGATATCCTTTTTGGGGGGTTGAGTAGTCCAAGCTCTCTCACTCCACATTGTCTGGCTGTGGGTCTCTATGTTTGTTTCCATCTGCTGAAGGAGGAGCCTTCTCTGATGATGGCTGAGCAAGAAACACATCAATGACTATTACAGAATGTCATTAGGAGTAATTTTCTTGCTATGTATTTCTTCCCTTAGCAGAAGAGTGGTATTTGGTTTTCCTTAACTCTCCGGTTATCTAGTGTCACGCTGTTGACCACCCGAGCACTGTCAGTTTTATCTCATGCAGTTAGCCTTAACTCAAATCAAATACAGGTTGGTTACTTCCACAAGCTTTGAGCCACACTATTGCAGTAGTATATCACAAATGTAGGTTTCTCTTGTAAGTCTTTCTTGTAGATGGGTCTGTACCTGTGTTGACATTTACCTTTCTACTTTGGTAGCATGTAGAGTGCCTTCCTATGTCATGAATACATGTCTGTAGGGGTGAAATGCATCATACTCTCATAATTGTTCTTGTTAACCACTCATTGCTGTTAATCTCTTTCTAGAACTAATTTATAGACTGAACTTCATCACTGGTATTTATGTGTAGGATAGGCATAGCCATAGTTTATTCATCTCATGGTTTTGGTATCCTTGGGGATCTTAGCACATATTCCTGGTGAGTAAGTACTTTATTCCACAATCATAGTGATAGAAATGTGTGTACTGTAAGTTTTTTCACATCTTTCTGTGTGATTGAGAAAGATCACTCCACACCAGTAATAAGAGATCTACTCAAAATGGCCCTTCCACTCTTCACCTAGTTCTAGAGACATTTCCTTACTCTGAACGATGCATACTTCACCTCATAGGAAGGTGGTGACTTACAGGTGCCATCTATGTCTTCCAAAATTCATTTTTTAACTCCAGTCTCTTAGGTGTGAGGTATATACAAACAAAAGACAGGATTGTTTATGTTCTGGAGGTGAGTTCTTGTTTGCTACTATTCAGCATAGGTATACATATGCTGCTGAAATTACAGTGTAATGATAGGAAATTGCAAAGTGATGAGAGATTCTGTATCATCTTATTTTTTAGAAATAGAAAATTGAGACACTTTAATTGCAGATGCTGTGCTATGAATACTTCACATTTACTGGAATTGTTATTTTCTTTTTTAAAATTGTTTTTATTTATTTATTTTTGCATCTAAGTGACCAGCAGGAAGGAACAGTGTAATACTTTTATACCTAAAACAATCCTACTGTGATCAGCCTTTAGTCTAGTTGAAGGATCTAATGATCCACATGGCATCTACCGGCATAACTGAATAGCTAGCACCCTTCTTGCTTCACTCCGACCTCATTCAAGAACAACTCTCCTGGATGTCTTTAAGCCAAGCGTTATCTGCATCTTGGGGTATTGCACCTCAATCTTGACACCTGTTCTTCATAACAGTGACAGCTGCAGCCCCAATTCTCCTGTAGCGCAAAGCCACCTGTGGTCTCCTACAAGCTCCTTCCCCTTCTGTCTCCACCTTGAGGTGAATTTTGATAGAGGGGAGGGAGCTTGGTACTAGGATTGAGAGTCAAGTTGTAAAGGTCCATTTCTGGCTTTGTGATCCCATACAATCTTTAGGGAGTTTTCATCTTCGGATATCTAAGGACTCAGGGCAAGGGTGGACTAAGTACTATGATGGATTCTTTGACAGTATCCTAGAGCGTCCAAAAAGTGCTCAAAATCAGCCTAGAAAAAACACTTTGTAGTTATTTTCTAATCATTTAGAAATCATGCTATGTCCTGGGGAGGTTATTAAATACATAGAAATCCATTTATTCTCCAAGGGAATAGAGGTCTAGGAGAGAATAATGACAAGAACTTGAAATTTCGTTTGGAACCATGACATCATGAATTCAGACAATATCTGGATGATTTCACTTTGGGAGGCCACAGCATCATGAATACATAAATAAAGAAGAACAAATCTTACCACACAAAGCATCTACCATTTTAAACTTCTTAGGCTTGGAATCCATAGAACTTCTTAGTTCTTGGAATCCATAGAACTTATCAAAATGTAGTAGGTGAGTTTATATAATGAAATATAATGCTTATTTTAGGTTAAATAGAGAACATCAAACTATATATACTAGATAATTTTATTATCAGTTGATAGGATCACACATATAGAATTACTTTAGTTTTAGATATAAAAAACAATCTATGCAATGGATAATACAGTCCAAACAACATTAATATAGAATGCTAAATTCATAAAATAGTAAATAAGCCATTTGAGAAAGCATTGCATCCAGTAGAATGCACAATTTTATTCTTTGCCAGAGGAAAGCCTCTAATGTTGATTCCTCTTTGTATCACCCTGCAAAGTGAAAAATGCTCATAGAAAGTCTTGCATGTTTAATAGGGACTTTCCCATGTGCATTATTTTAAGACTTTGCACAGTAATGAGCTTCGATAACTTCAGCTTTGACTTTAAGAATCACTAGCATTTAAACTGTAGCCCCATGACTAAAGGCTGGACTACTTCATACATTATATTCATGTCTTAGTCCCGGATAAATAACCTGTCATCTCAAGAATATTTGCATAAATATTGAATGCATAATGAGTACTTAAATCCACAAAAGGGGTATTTTGTGAGAAACCTACGTGTGACATAATGTTACCTGAGTGGAAAAGATCAAAATGTTCTCTTGACAGAATCTGCAACATTTCTCAATATGCTAGGTGTTCATTTCCTTTGCTATCAACAGCTTTGAGAGCAGTTGTTAAAAAAACATTTAATCTCTTTTAAACTGCAGCTTCTCAAGGCTGATGTGATCACTAAACCAAAGATTTTCTAATTTACAGATTTAGTTAGCAGATGCAGTTAACACTCTGCTTACAACATTAACAGGCACAGATACCTAATTTTAATTTCTTCCTTAAAAGATTATAGGAGGATGCTTCTGGCAAGAATAATTTTCATATTAACACAATGGCAATTCAAAATGAGAAACTTTAACTTAGATGTGCTAAAACTCCTAGGAAAACACACTATGAGGAGAAGATGGCTTATTAGCCTTTAACTTAGATATGCTCAAACTCCTAGGAAAACACACTACGAGGAGAATATGGCTTACTAGCCTTTAACTTAGATGTGCTAAGACTCCTAGGAAAACACACAATGAGGAGAATATGGCTTACTAGCCTTTAAGTAGAGATAACACAATTTGCTCATTCTTCTAATAGGCTGAGAAGTGCCTAAACATATAAGCAATAAAAACAAAATTTACTTGCATGTTATGAATATATATATACATATAAAGTTATGCTTCTTATTTTAAATTGTGTGAATTTTTGTGTGTCTGTGTTTTGTGTGTATTTGTAAATGCTGGAACTGAAGTTACAGGCAGTTGAAAGTTCCCTGACATGGGTGCAGGGAACTGAATTGGGTCCCTTGCAAGAGCAGTATGCACCCATAATTGCTGAGTCTTCTCTTCAGCTTTTGGATATTTTTGTTTCTTGATTGTTTTCTTTAAAAAAGTATTAACAGCAAGCTGTTATTAAGTAAAATAAAATCTGTACCATTTCTCTACCATTGAAATGGATTTAGTCAAATCACAGCTAGATTGTCTAAATGATGAACATAAAATTTGGATAGTATGGGGGGAAGTAGATATTTTTATAATAAAAGAAATACAACATTAAGTTTAACTCTTCACTGTCTGCATTATGACTCCATTTTGTGTCACATTTTGTTTTTAGAATAAAACATCGCCTTGGTCATTCCAAATGCTAATAAGTTTCTGTTCATTGAAGAGCAGTTGCTTCTGTGTAATGGGATCAGACTGTTTAGGCTTGCCACATCATTGTACAAGTAAACTGCAAATTATTATCTCGGCATCATTCAATGCTGATCCATGGAAGATGCTTGGATCACCTCTTTGAGACTTATCCCTTAATGAGAGAAATTCCAAGATAGTGGACTCATTTTATTTATCTCCCCTAAATAACAATCCTGGAATTTTTTATGTCTGATATATTCACCCCTCAGGTCTTCAATTATATCTCTATCCTGTTTTTACGTTTGCAGTTTTGACCTGAACTTCTTCTCTGAACTTTTGTGTCAGATCTAACATTTCCATTTAGACGCTCCAATGACATCTCAAACTTCTAATTTCCAAAACTAAACTCTTAATGTCCACTCATTCACTTCAATACAGAGCCATTATTCTGGTTGTAAAACTTAACATCTGAAACCATTCCTGAAATCTTGCCTTCCTATCATACTACTGCCCATCGACCAACTACCAAATGTTCCTAATAATTAAGCAGTGATAACTACCCCCAAACAACAGGCCCAGCATGAGAGACACAGCACTGGACTATGCCAATACCTTTCCATGTGCCTTGCAGTTTTATGTGCATCTCTAATATTCTATCATTTGCTTCTTTTCGAGGCCATGCTAATCTTTTCTGTATTGTTCCAATCTTAGTAGATATGCTGCAGAATCGAGCACTCTCTTTGTCAGTCAACAGGCAGGAGATTCATTTAAAATATACGATTAGTTCATTCCCACCTCACTCTCAGGAGAAGCAAGTGTGGCTTACAAGCTCTGTGCCCTTTGTTTTGTTCACTCTCTCATTCTCACTTCAATCTGCTGTTGTTCGTCTTAGTCCAACAACCAATCTCTTTACCTCTTTTTGCACATGCATGAAGAGACATTTTTCTGCTCTAGGCAATTCAACTTCTTGTTTTTTTTTTTTTTTTTTTTTTTTTTTTAACGAAACCTTTTACTGGCTTGTACTTCTACAGTACAGTTTAAGCCGTTCTGGAGATGACATCTTAGCCAAGCGTTCTTCCACGAGGCCTGTATCACTTTCATACATATCCTGCAGAATTCACCACATCCATCATTCCTTTTCATTTTTATCCCTTGGAAGAGTGCAAATCCCTGGATTCCATGCAAGTGCTTTTTTCACTGTGTCTTCATTTTCACATAGGAACAGTGCCTGACACAAAGTAGGAACATAATAAAAATTTATTGAATTAATTCAGAAAAGCTGCAGGAAGTGTTGGCATGGAGAACATGGTAAATATGTATTTAATGATGAAAGCCTCCTGGGCGAATATACACATAAATGAGAACACTCATGTAGCGGCTGTACTAGCTCAACTTAAGGAATACATTCCTTGTGCAGCTGGTACAATTCCTGGGAACATTAGGGAAAGAATGTTTTCCCCTAGGGATATAGCTAGCTCTGCTTTCATTAAATTTTTATTTATTTCTGAAATGTGCCAAGGGAAATAACATTCTTGGTCCATTCAATTACAAATTGAATATCCCCTCAAATTTTGATTTAGATGGTGAAGCCATCATTAGAGTATTAGTTTCCTTCAAGCTTTCTACGCTATTTATATTCTCATTGGCTACACCCAGAATCTAAAACCCAAATTCTCTGTAATGTTTCTTGAGTGAATGAATGGCTTATTGAATATGTAAATAAATGATAGCAAGCATCTTACAATGGGATTTCATCGGACATTTCTTATAAGGACATTTACAGTTGTCTTGACAGCATCACAGTTTGCTTCTGTATATGGTAATGCACATAGTAACGCAGATGCTTCTGTATATGGTAGTGTAAAAATTCCCGTGCTTTGAGGGCTTCGGAATACCATTACTGATTCTCAGATTGTGCAAAGCTCATACTATTTTGTCCACTAAGTATTCGGTATTCTCTAGAACATTGGGACTCTTGGAAAAATTGTTTGACCTTTGCACCTTTAGTTTTCTGTTCAATGCTTTCAACTCATAACAGACTGAAAATCTCTGTCTAAATCATTCTAAGTTTTAGCTTATTTTGAATAATGTGTAAATTGATTGAATTTTGTTTCCATGTTTGTAAATTTACTGGAATCGGTGTTTCTTAGATTAAAAATGCTGCTCCACTTTCTCAAAGACATTAATTAATAGAATAAGCTTTGACATTTTTATATGAAATTGTGTTGCTTTACTAATATGCTTCTCTCTATTTACTTAGATTACTTATATCTAGGTGAACTAATATCTTACTCTTGGCTTATGTGAGCAAATTTGATGGCAACAGAAATAATTTTACTTTTGTGAATACATTATTTTCTCATCAACTTACAATCAATTAATAGTTTTAATATTATATAATGCACCCGCCTTTATATATATTTAATAATTAATATAATTTAGATGTAAATTATTGCAGATTATAAATGTGATAAATAGTTCTTCCATGAAAACCTTGGTTAAATTATTTGAGACTTTGCCATAATCTTCCAATTTGAAATTGGAATATGGACTAAACAATTCACTTTAATTCAATAGAATTGGTAGTTAGGTAGCTTAGAAATCTGACTGTTGGAAGGATATTGGCAAAAATATGTCAATACAAACTGCTCATTCCATTTACTGTTAATTGTGTGTATATGATTTCAGGACTGAGTACTTGATATTGGATAACCAATTAGGCAGTTTATCCCAGGGGAAGTCTGTTTCTTCCACTCTCAACATTTCTTAGTTGCCTGTAGTTATTTTTGGGATCTGTCTTTCTATTCTCTATTTCCATGACAAGGACAAATGACAACATTTAAGGGTTTGTGGAAATGGTGAATTCAATCTCCAGTCTCACCTAGGATGCTATGGTACAAAGTGCTTACTTGAAGTCATAATGCAATAGAATAGCTTTTTGGTGCTTGATGAAAACTGCCATGTCTACAAATGGGAGTGTGTTGGCTAAGTGTAGATAAAATATCTGATGAATTTAAAGGGACTGAGATTGTATAGAACATAACACAACACCAGGGAAGAGCAGAGAGATCATGTGAAAACAGGTGTGAGCTATTCAAGGATTTTCTTTATAGCGCTCTCTTTCATTAGCACAATATATATTTCAAAGCATATTTATGTCAGCCTCGCTTAAAATTCTAAACAGCATTAAGATCTGTGTAGGGTAAAAGCTATAATCTTTCTTTGGAAATAGGAAGAAAATCTTATAGTGATTTGCCCAAGTCATATAATTATTCAGAGTTCAGTGTTGAATGAAATTGTGTCTTAATATGAATATACAGAATGCTGTAACATTACATTTCAAATAAATTCAAACTTCCTTTTTTGTCTATTTTTAATTGAAAATAGATTATTCTCTTATAGAACACACCCCAAACGCAGCTTATCCTCCCTCCACCCCTCCTAGCTCCCGACCACCACACTCTTCCCAGATCTACTACCTCTCCATTTCTTCTTCAGAAAAGAGCAGGCCTCCAAGAAACAACAGCCAAACAGGAAAAAACAAACAAACAAAAAAACAAGATACAACAAGAGAAGGCAAAAGCCCTCATACTGAGGCAGGACATAGCAACTCAATAGGAGAAAGAGTCTTAAGAACAGGCAAAAGAGCCAGAGCTGCTACCACTGTTAGGGGTCCCACAAAACGATCAAGCTAACAGCCATAACATAGACCCGTGCAGGGCCCGTGCTTGCCACTTCAGACTCTGTGAGCCCATGTGAGCACTGCTTAGTGATTCAGTGGGCCTTGTTCTCCTGATGTCCTCCAACCCTCCTGGCTTTACAGTCTTTCATTCTTCTCTTCCTTGTGTTCACTGATCCCCGAGGGGAGGGACCTCATAGAGACCTCCGATTTAGACTCTCTCTCTGCATAATGTCTGACTGTGAGTCTCTCCACCCACTCCCACCTGCTACTGGAGGAAGCTTCACAAGTGAATACTTGTAGTAATGTAGGGTATGGAGACTTAACTGGCCATTTGTATCCAGGCAAAGCTTCCAGTGGTGGGTTACATCTGATTGAGCTGTTTGGCCTAGGAGGTCCCACAGCGGTCACTAAAAAAACCCAGGCTGAAGCTAGGACAGAAGGGTGCCCTCCAAAAACTGACAGTGGAACCCCATCACTCAGGACAACTTCCACACAGCTCACTGAACGTATTGAGTTCAAGTTGGCATGAGCCTTTACTTTTATGAATTGTTGTAACAACTCAAAGTCTTATTGAACACTTTTTAAAAAGGCTATGTTTTCTGTGGTATAGTCTACAGTATAATTATCAAGGAGAGTGTGGTGTCAAAATAAACATTTTCTTGAGCTTTTAATTGTGTAGTTTGTATTATTTGTTTATCTAGAATACCAAGTTATTCTTACAGTTCAGTTTTCTACATATAAGCAAAAGTAGATCAGAAAAAACTTTATACATCAATACAATAGTATAGAAAAATAATCAAATATTACTGTGATCCACACATTCTCACTAGTGATCTTAATTTTAAAACAAAAGCTGTTAGAACCAAACAGTGTTAATGAAAATAAATTCTTATATAAGCTTGAGGACGAAGAGGCCTAGTGTATCTGATCAGTTTCAAGGACTTCTTTTTCTGTTTTTAATGCAGGTTCTAAGTTGTTTCAAACCTGATTTAAGGGGATGTCCTTTATGACATTGCTGTACAACTTGGAATAAATTACGAGTGTGTGTGTGTGTGTGTGTGTGTGTGTGGGTGTGTGTGTTTGTTCCACAGCACAGGTGTGTAGGTCATAGGGCAACTTTATGGAGTGGAATCTCTTTCACCGCCTTTAGGTCAGTTCCATCAGTCAAACTCAAGTAGCTAGGCTTAAGCAACAAGCTTCATTATCTGCTGAGCTATCTCACTGGCCCCAAAACAGACATTTTAAACTACTTTTATAAAATAAGAGACAGTATGATTTTAAACATGTAGGTGAAAATCTATGAATGAACAATGGTATGTCTAATTTCTGTTATTTTGTAATCTAAAACAAGAACTTCAGATCATCCAAACTGTTCAGAAGAATTGTCAACCAGCTGCCTGAAAGAGATAGTTTCTATCCAACTAAGCTTTCTGGCAGTTGTAGAGTGAGCTCCAGGGTTCCAGCTGTTATGAGCTGTCATTCATCCAGGAATGCAACTGTCTTTGAGTCATTCTTGCTTTAGTAAGTAAACTCTCAACCATACATATAGGTAACCCCAGTAAGTTTATTGATTCACCCAGCTGGACTTTGGTGATATATTTGACTTGGTCTGTTGTCAGTTCCCTGTGTACATTAAGAAATGTTTGTTAATTTCTCCCCAGGAATAATCACACACACACGCACGCACACACACACACACACACACACAGAGAGAGAGAGAGAGAGAGAGAGAGAGAGAGAGAGAGACAAAGAGAGAGAGAGATATAAAGAGAGAGAGTAATGATAAGATCTGTTTTTCAATTTTCAAAGATAGACTGAGTATTTATGCTGATCTTATTAAGATTTATACAGATTTAGAAATTATACAGATTTACTAAACTGTAAAAACCCATGCCAGGAAAGATTCTAATACTTTTCAAGTTTCTCATGTTTTTGTTTGACACATCTGCAGTCCCTCTAACTTTCTCATAAGAAAGCTATTCTCACACATTTTCAATTACATTTTACAGTTCAAAAGATAGCCTCTGTTTCTGAAGCATGGTCTTTTGAGATTCTCTGATTTCCATTCAGTCCTCTCCATGTGAAATAATTTCTTTTCCTACATACACAGCACGGACCAAAGGAGTGCGTTCCATCTGCGGAAGAGTGCCACTCCCAGTCTTGGCGAAAGAAACCCTTGTGTTCACAGAGCTGAGGCTGATCCGTGACTCACCACTCGTAAGATTGCTGAGAGCAACTGACTGTCAATTTCTCAGCCCTAAGTCACCACTTCAGAGGCCGTGGAAGAAGAGGAGTCAGAAAGAATGTAAGAGTGAAAGGGTGGTAGGGAATGCGCTGAATATCATGGCTGCTGTACTCATGAACTGATAGCAGCCATGGTTACCAGCACAAGGTTGGACTGCAAACCTTCTATCATGGATGTTCCATGGACTTACTATGCCTCACCTTTCTCTGAGAAACTGCTAGCTGTGCACGGCTTCCAGAAGAGATGCAGCCAATGTGCATCTTTTGTATAGCCACCTGTACATTATTCTTGCTGTTTAGTGAAATAGCAATACATACACGCACATGCAAACAGTCATAATTAAGCTCAATGTGCTATGTACACATTAAAAAAAAGTAGAACTGGACTTCATGTATGAAATCATCAAAGAATTAGCTAAAAGATTTTGAACAAAAAGACAATTACTTGGAGGATTTTGTAATAAAATGTGTTTCCACTTCCAGCTTAGAAAAGACTGGCAGATAAATTGAATTAATTGATAGTGTACATGGAACCCTAAAACCTACTTATGAAACTTACAGTGCATATTCAGGAGATTGCTACTTGACACTTGAATGAAAACTAAATTTTCCTGATTGATGATGATACTGTTGCAAAGCTTGGATATTATCTAAAGATGCGAGAATGAAAATGGTGATTCCCTACAATGTCTTCAATGCAGGTTTTTATTAATGGATGTTGCTTTGCTATTTCACTGTTTACTCCTGACATCTACTTTGTTTAATTGGTTCTAAGGGATGGGAATCAATAAACCATTTGATCCTAGACACCACTCATGTGGGCTACTCAGTTAATTTTATAGCAGCTATTTATTAGATATTAATGCCACACACTATGGACCAAGTCCCATTCTATTTCCCTCCTAAATTATTCACAGCATAGGAAACACTGAATTTAGATACTTTGATATGTACATTAGTGAGTGAATTTCTCACCTGTAAAATCATAGGTTTATGCTCAAAAGTTATGTTAGTTCTTTTTATAATAAAATCAAAACTCCTTTCAAAAAATGTAATTGTTCCTCTACTACTCAGTGCTATATTATATATGAACTAACAGACTGAATTTTTTTATCTTTCCATCCATCGGTTGCCAATACTTTCATTCATTTTGTGTCTAACTGCAATTTTATTAGGTGTGAAAACAAGGACACCATATGTGGCTTCTCTCACTAGAAAATAAACGGTAAAGTGTGTGGCTACCTGAAAAGACTGGGGGTGCTAAGTTCAGGGAAACTAAAATCCACTAGTGCACATTCTTGTTTGGAGAATTAAGACCAAATTTATTTAGAGGTGTAATACCTATTGATAATTCATTTTCTTGGGGAAAATTAGCTTCTGATTTAACCTTGATAGCAAAGACAGGGGATATGTACAGATTCCTCACACATGGTGTCAATGTAAATGCAGAAACTGACTAAATACTGGGAAGAAACGAAGGGAAAAGATGTGAAAGATGTATCCTAAACTTAGAATACATCTTCTACTGTTTGTCATCAACCAATTCACAAATGCTCACTACACAGACTCTGATTCAAAACTTTCTATGTAGTTATTACCTACTTTTATAGTTCTGTGATTTGGGGCTATATGCAAGGCTAGAGTTCTAGTTCTAGGTTCCTTAGGGAGTCGGAGTATGGTCGAAATGAATCCATTAGGTCATTTCTAAAGCATGTGCTTGTAGCTTCTCTTTTGACCAAGGATGAACTAGTACTGTGAGTAGCCTTTAGTTCCTGCATATGTATACAAACCTCAGATGTCACTTTATTTATATCTAGCAGACCTATCCAAGCAATAGTATTTGAACAATTAGCATTTTAAATACAATTCTGCCATATTGCTAATGTGCAATTTTTTTTCACATCTGAGACCTAGATATTTAACCAGAATGATTTTTTTTTTTTTGGTTTTTCGAGACAGGGTTTCTCTGTAGCTTTGGAGCCTGTCCTGGAACTAGCTCTTGTATACCAGGCTGGCCTCCAACTCACAGAGATCCGCCTGCTTCTGCCTCCTGAGTGGTGGGATTAAAGGCGTGCGCCACTACTGCCCAGCAACCAGAATGATTTTTGACTTACTCATCAGCACAGACAAGCCTGGAACTTGGAATCTTATTATCTACCTCTCTTAAGTATCTTGCATTATATTTGTAGTACCAGGCCCAGGCCCATCAATATTTTCACTTACTTTTATTCTAACATAAAATTACCAACCATTCTTGTACTTTGATTCTGCTCCACTCCAGCTCAAATTCCTCTCTAGAATTGCCTGCCTTCTATATTGGCCTTTCACATCTTTCTAGATCTTCAAGACCCACATAAGATTACACAGCAAAGCACCTTGTGCTTAATGTGATCATCCCAAAATTAAGAAAGAGATTGCTTCCAGAGGAAGAGTTTGCAAAGCCCCACCAGTGTGCAAGAAACTATAGGTTTGATCATTACCACTTATTAGAGCCCTGCCAGTAAATTTACTATTTTATGCATGCATTTTAAATTGTTTTTAATCAAAAAGTATTATTGGGTACTTTGAGGAAAGTCTTAAGTGTGATAGGAACTTTGTTTTCAAAGAAAGCATGGTCAGAGGAACCAAAATATGGCAAAAATGCATTATGTCCCAATCTCTACCGAGATTTATTAAGAATTCTTAAATTTATTGAAATAACATATGATACCCCATAGATAAATACCAGTTTTATTTTTTAAATAAAGCTAGAAAACAGACAAAATAAAAATAAAGTAGAATCATATTACAGTGACACAATCCTTAGCGATTATAGCTGGTAAAACCCTGTGTTAATCACAATAGATATTTTCGGACAACTTACTAATCAATAACCAAAGGTTAAATAATCAAGTCAGAATGAAAGATCTCCAGAGAGGTATAAACAAACACTTCAGTGTGTACATGTGGGCTGCAGAAAGTAAAAACTATTGCAACCACATATAATAGCAATTAATATAGTGAAGGGCCATGAAAAATAACAATTTCTTTTTGCAGACTCTAAAGTACCAATATGGTCTAGTCCTACACAGTGAAACTGCCTTGCTTCCCATATTCACATATGCCCTTCTATGTAGTTACTAGCCTTGCCAGAGAACATTTAAGAAGTTAAAAAACAAAAGATTTCAGTATTAGCCAACCAATGTCCAGGTTAGGCCTCAAACTCTTGTTTCCTTGATGTTTAAACTTTACTCAATCTCAAATTTTATGTCTGCATCATGTATGACCTTTTCTATTCAAATTCAGTGTTGAATTTCTCCCAAGCATTAAAAAGAGTTGCATATCTTCATGTCCACATTATGCTTCTACTGAATAACTTTGATGCAAAGAATAGTTTTTGAAAATAATAATTCTCTAAAGATAAATAATTTAACATGGAGGTTTAGTTTAGCAAAAGTGATCTAAACATAAAGGAAGAATGTTTAAAGTGTGTGCAGAGGTAGAGAATCTTGGGAATACACTGTATATGTTATCCCAGGTTATATCTAAAAGGAATGTGTGTATGCAGGTGTGATTCTATGAGGCAATGAAGATTATATGGTTATGACATTAGTTTGAGAGTCCATTGATATTGCTTTAAACTCCTGAATATGATAAATAGTTGGTATTATTTTACCAATTTTGTTTATTTAATCACAGAAACTTTGAGTGGTATATTAAAATTTTATATATTTAAATAATTTAATCCTACAAGGAAAAATTATCTTTGAGGAAAAACTTCCATTCACTCCTTGAATAGGGTTAAAAAATAATTTTCTTATGTGTTTTGATGTAGCATCAGGTTCTCTCTCTTAAAAAAGAGACCTAAAACATGAAATATATTAGTCTTCATGCATTGTTGAACTTTGAAATTGATGTTTTAATAATTAAAACATTCTGGTTGAGAGGTTTAACACACATTTCTCTATTTTAAAGTAAACTCAGATATATTAGTTATGGGATGGTTAAAATCCAATATAACATGGCAATAAACCATTTGGTTAAGCAAGATGACTTATTTTTCAGTAAGTAGACTTTTCCTTTTGCTCATAATGAAGGACAATCTATACACTGCACTGCCAGCCTTTCTGTCTTATCTTGGCCAAGTCATAATGAATAAATTAAAAAATAAGCCTCTAAGAAACAAGGACATTTTCATTCAAATATATCCTTTCATTTTTTTTAAGTATATAGTTGAATGCCATTTTTCTCAAAAGTATGAAGGGTAGCTGGCTTCTTTCAAAGGCTGAATGAAGGAGGAGAGAACTCGCTCCCTGTGCTGCTCAGCTGCCTTCATCAGTCAACAGCTGCAGTAAATGGAGGCACTGAAATATTCTCCTTTCATCTTGTTTTCCTCTTGGGCTTACAGTTTTTTCAATTTTTTCTTTTTGTTCAGTCCCAGAATGCATTCTTCTATTATCAGCTGTCTACAGGATTTGAATTACTTGTACTTCCTGAAGAACAAACTTACCTACTTTACTTAACATTGATATCATCTTTTTTATAGACATCTTGTCAAAGTGAACAGATCTTTAACCTGAAACAAAAAACTTAAGGACAAGACCTTTGTACTGCTAATTTTGCTTAATCCCTTTCAAAAGTTAAAACATTTACTACATAATTTACCATTTTTTGTACTATATTTGGGAGATCCTGGAATAAGTAGGTAGGTACATTATCCCAAGTGCTCTATGCTAATTACAGTGTGCAGTTAAGCTAACATCTTATGCAGCTATGACTTAGTTGATCAAGTTTTTGCCAGACAAGCATGAGGACTTAACTTCTGATCCTCAGAATCCATGGGAAAGTCTGCAGTCCCAGTGGGGGAGAAAGAAGGGGAGGGAGGGAGGGAGGGAGGGAGGGAGGAGAGGTAAGGGATCTGCTGGACAGTCAGGAAACAGCAAGCTCCAGTTCAGTCTTCAAAAGTGGATGAAGAGTGACTGAGGGAGACATCCAGCATTGGCTTCTGTACTCCTTAGGTAATGCTTTAGTCACTATGCCACTTTCATACACGAGGGTGTTTACTTGATGTGTGTCATCTCACCTATTTGGATTCAGACATTATGATCTAGTATAGTACTAATTTTTTGTTCTCAGTGGGAAAATTTACCCTAGGTTTTAGGATCTGTTTTTCTAAATAACTTGGGGATTGTACTGATTAAATTTTTCTTAGTTTCTTTAAGAAATTTAAGGTCTTTAGTTTTAAATTTCATCAGCTGACTATTCCATGTGCATATAGTGTAGCCCCCTGCTGGGGGCCAGCTCTGCAGTAGCCAGGCCCCAGAGAGGAGATAAACAGTTGGTGAGGGAAGGATGAGGCAGACATGATGGTTAAGAGACTCTCGCAGCCTGGCTAACTAGCGGTCGGAATGCTTCTTTATTTATAAAGAATTCAGTAAACAGAGATACATACATGTTGTTCCAAAACATAGATCATCTCCCTTTTGTTTCTGGACATGTGTTTAGCATTTTCTCTTAAACATCTGGGTTCATAAGTTCAGTCACCACTGATAAACTGTGACAGAACAGAGTTATCATTTACAATCTTTTCCCCTCAAGTTTCATCATCATTGATAATCAGTTATCTTTTATAACCATTTTTACTCATCAACACCATACCCAATTTTTAAGCATCTAGAGACATATGACAGCCTGCTCCCAGGCTGAGAGCTCTTGTGGCTCCAAGGACACTAGACCAAAAGAAAATCTCTACGCCAGCACATGCAGAATGCCACGTCCCAAGAAGTGTATTATTAACTCTTAATGGTCAGAATGCCCAAGAGAAATCCATAGGTCATAGCTGCTTCAGTTATCATTCAATTTCTGCCACAATATAATGTTTTATATTTTATATCTTTCAAGAATTTGTCTATATGTCTAATCCTGGCAATCTTTTGTTCCTTGGTTCTATGACATCATAGTGGCTCTGCATGAGCTAGTCTTCTAAGAAAGGAAGGAGCTAATACCTCATTCTTTATTGTCTTTTCACATACTTCTTGGCCCATTCAAGTAAGTTTCTGTGTGGAGCAGAGGTAACTTCAGTTAAACTAACTTTATCGCTGTCTATGCCACTACACTATACCTGAGTGTATAGTGGGAAGAGGCTTGCAATCTGACCTGCAGCCGACTCCTCTAGCCCACCAAATCTTGTTCACATTTTTAAAGTTTAATTTGTTTTGGTTATCTTTTTCCTGAGTTAGTACAGGAGCAGATGTTTCAAGAAAATTTCATAGCCTCATAAGTAGACTTCATGCTTCTTAATGTGTATTACAGACTCCAAGGCATAAGGAAGACCTTTAAGTAGATAAGGTTATCTCCTGAAAAACATGAGGGATGGAATGCTCAGAACTTTCCTGAGGGAGCTTGGAAGCAGTACTCCTGGGAGGAGGAACAAATGATTCATAAGAAAATTTCCATCAATCCAATGTTCTTAAATTGTACAAATTAAAAGCCCCCCTCATGCAGAGATCAAAATCAAAAGTGTCACAGTGACCATCATGTGGCTCAGCTTTGCTGAATCTTTGTCAAGCAGCTGTGCTGGCTTTATGACTTCTGCCATCCCCATCAGATATGGCTGCAGCACTGGATATACAAGAGTGAACAGGATAACCGTGGTCTCTGCATGTATCATTCCCGGTGGACTCTAAATTACATTCTGAGACTAGATATTACAGATAGTGGGTGAATGAAGGCCAGAAAGGCACTTTTAAGATTAAAAGCATCATTTACATGTTTTGTAGTTAGAATTCAGGTCTTTATATTGAGAAAACAGAAGCATTTAGCTTAGACACTCATAACACAAAGTTTAAAATATTGTTTAAATGAAATTACTTTTTATTATGTCTGTAGTTATAAAATTATCCTAAGGAATATTATGTTATTCGTGAGATAATATGAATTTTAAAAGCAGGCTACATACTTGCCCCAAGTAAGTGAATGAGCCTTGCAAATAAAGAAACCGCTTCCATATCTTTTTTCAAGAACAAATCCTTTTGAGCCTCCTTCCTATAGACACTCTGAAGTATGGATAATACAAATATTTCCTTTATATTACAGTTTTCAAGTTCATAATTTGATGGTTAGTTTTCAAAAGATTATAAGCCAAGAATAGTCAGGACAATAAGTAAAATAAAATTAAGGCTTCCAGGCTGCAGAGCCAATACTCTTTAAGAGACCGCATCGTGGGGCTGTATTCTTCTTGTTTAGTGTCTGTTGCCATTGTTACAAATTCTATTTCTTATTTCTAAATTATGTTTTGTGAATTTGCTCCCGCCCAGCATTCTGTTACATGAGTGGTTGGTCTTCTGCTGTTCTAAACACTGCACAAACTGTTGCTTCATCTAAATTTGCAATGACAAAGCTACCGACCTCTAACACTTAAGTCTTGGAACCGATTACAGACAACAAACTTCTTAGAACATGCAGTTTCTTAGAACGATAGGTGCTGGTAAAGCAAAGGGTACACTTACCGTTTCACTTTCTATTGTGTTAATGAGCCATTAGCCTACACTTGAGGTGCAGAAATTCCCAGCATTCCTTGAGGGAATAAGAAAGAATTGCCAACTGCTAGACTTCTCCCTAAATTCTTGAATGTTGTATGTCAGGACATGAAATGGAGTTATTTTGTTTATGTGCTTTTTAAATTCATATGTTCTTCTATAACATGTTGCAATGTTGCTGAATAAAGTAAATTTTTACTATACTAAGCTATACCTTGGTGGGTCTCTCCTAGTTCAATATATCAAGCTATTCGTGATGCAATTAAAGAAAATACACAACAAGAAAATAAAATAAGAGCTTTCATTTTTCTAAAATAATTTATTATCTTTGCCTGTTAAACAATGTTAGTCTCGAAAATACACTAAATGTTAATGTGAATATAACTTCAAATCTTTTATAATAAATAAGAGGGAGTATAAAAAGAACAGCTGTCATTCATTTTAGTGACTCAATAAGAAACTGTGAAGAGACATAATTTAAGGCAGACAGGTCGATGGTGTGTACCATAGAGAGTTAATTTAAGATAGACAATTAGGAAAATGGTATGTATCACTGGGAGTTTATATGGTACACCTATTCTCAACAGATTGTTAGCTTTCTTAGAATAGTCATTGTATATATAATTAGATCGCAAGCATCATGCATGTAGGTATAAAATTATGCTTACAGGAAAATCATTTTCCTTATGGCTGACTCACATTTTGATTCTGGTTTCAAGTAAAGAAAAGTAGGTAAGCTGGCTAGCGGCATCACAGCAAACACCTGGGGCATACATTTATTACAATTTCACCGTCAGGCCTCATGCTGTGACAGTCTAGCACTGAACTGCTATCTTGGATGTCGTCCAGAAGAAGGCAATTACAAGAAGCACCATACTTTTCCTGCTTCATGTATAACATACTTTTAGGTTATAGCCCAAGAAACCTTGCATTACAGGTCATCTATGAGCACACCTGGCATTCAATGCATAATTTCTGTCTACCTAATATGGCATTTGCATTATTTCTGAAGAAGGTATGGAATAATTAATGTGATTACTGGGTCACGATGTGCAATTTTTATGGTTATAACCACCAAGGATTAGTTTTATTTGTATATATGATTTTTCTTGGATATCTCAAACAAACAAACAAACCAAAACCAAAACAACAGCAATAAAAGCCCAAGCAAACAGAATTTCAGGTAAAAATAGAAAGGGTGGAGAATAAAGAGAGCTGTGTAAAACTAACGAGCAGAGAAGGGCTAAAAGGTGATTTGACACTACACCATGGAAGATACTTGAGTGTGACCTGACATGTTAGTGCCAGGAACATGATAACTGAACATATACAGAAGCACATATGCACACACATACACTCATCTTGCAGCACATATATGTGAAACAAAAGCTTTCCGCAGTTTTTACCTTTGTGTAGCCAAATTAAATGAGAAGGTAAGCATAGTCTATGCTCTATTCGATTTTGTTCATTAAAATATTAATTGACCGGTCCCACGGAGCCGAGCAGAGAGGAGCAGGCAACCCTCAGTAGGCCTGCCTTTGGGTCCGGGAACCTCGCCCAACCAGCTTCCACTGATTCATCTGGACCCTGTCCCGGCTGCACCTGAGCTTGGCCCACCCGGGCTGAGGCCTTGGGGGAAGGGCGAGTCCCCTGCTAGGGGGCCTCCTTTGTCCCACGGAGCCGAGCAGAGAGGAGAGGGC
>PVIU01011387.1:0-65077 GCA_004026605.1 Ondatra zibethicus | reverse complement strand
GCCAGCTCCTCTCTGCTCGGCTCCGTGGGACAAAGGAGGCCCCCTAGCAGGGGACTCGCCCTTCCCCCAAGGCCTCAGCCCGGGTGGGCCGAGCTCAGGTGCAGCCGGGACAGGGTCCAGATGAATCCGCGGAAGCTGGTTGGGCGAGGATCCCGGTCCCAAAAGCAGGCCTACTGAGGGTTGCCAGCTCCTCTCTCCACAAGATTCTTACAACCTTTCTGCGTTTCTGTTCATGTGATAGTTCTTGAGACATGGGTGAAGGAGCTCTATGGTAGAGGTCCCATTTGGGGAAAGCACTGGAAGATTGCTTTTTCATTATTATTTTTACAAGTTGTGGACTTCTGTAGCTTCTGGTTACTGTAAAATGAAGTTTCTTTGGTGACAGGAGAGAACTGAAGTCATCTATGGGTATAAGGCTAAATAATTTGAAAGGAACTGCAGAGATTTGAGGAATTACAAAAGTTGGATTTATTCCAGGGCCTATGGCCTCAACAACCACAGATAATAGCCTAGGTTTATAGTACCAAGCATGAATTTATTCATACTTAATAATTATACATAATTAGAAACCTAGTATCTACCCCAAGATAATAATTCCATTATTGTACCATTGAATATATTTTTCATTGATGGTAATATTGTAGTGTATAAGGTTTATACCAGCATAAAACTACTGACTGATTTTCACCCTCAACAGCCTGCGTAAAATCTTCACAAGAGAGCTAGTCTTCAAAGCAGAAGTTTCAAAAATCATCCAGATCACATATACAAAATCATGCAAACACACACACACACACACACACACACACACACACACACACACAAAATTCTTGCACTGAATATTCAATATAAATAAAGAGTCACATGATCACTCAGGCTCCATAGTTGTGTAACTTCATTATCTGAAAATCAAAGTCTCTTCTATCAGGATGTCAGGTCAAGAGACAGTTTGAGTCAAGCATGAACGGTTTCAAGATCCAGCTTTAAAGTTCCACAGATGATTTCCACGCACATTTCATCAGCCCAAGTAGTCATATGGACATACCTAGCTTCAAAGAGCTGGGGACAGCTCACAAAATCATTCTCAAAGGCTTCCTTCTTTAAAAGACCATTCTACTCTTCAGTGCTTTAAAATTTACTACAACTTCAAAGTATTCAGTAGGCACTGACAAGAAAAAGGGAAGTCAGCAGAAACAAGGTAAAGTAGTTTTCGTCTTCACTCCTTTCCATGGCTAGTGACACTATTCAACTCTGGAAGCCTACTGTCTCTGCTGAGAACAGCTCAGTTCAGTCCCACGGTGAGTATCAGTATCAGTATCAATACAGGTGAGAAGCTGACTCCAGACATTCTGAATCTAGGCCTTCATTCGGCTACGACAACAATTCTCAAGATGTGGGTCTTGTCTCGTTGGTGGTCCAATAACTCTTTCACAACAGGGGTTGATTATGGAAGAATATGGATATTACAATTCATAACAGTAGCAAAATTAGAGTCGTGAAGCAGCAACAAAAGTAACTTTATGGTTGGGTGTCACCACAACTTGAGGAAGTGTATTAAAGGTTAGCAGCATTAGGAAGGTTGAGAACCACTGAGCTAGGAGCTTTATTACTATGAATAGCCACTCCTCCCCAAAGCACTCTCACCAGTCTTGGTAAAATGTATATATTGTGTCTTAAAGCTTGACCTACATCACAGTGGGAATTTTCTAATTTTGTTTTTAGTAGTTTAAGATGTGAAGAGGGACCTTCTAGATATTTGGTCTCTGTATGTCTGATAAATCTCTTTTCTGTGTCTCCTCTGTTAGGTCTCAGCATTTCTACATATGCCTTTGAAATAGGGTTCTCAAAGAATTTCAAAAGAAAAATATGTATTTTTCTCCTTTTTAGAAAATTCACAGCTAGAAATATCTCCATCCATAAACCAAACAGACAAACAACGAAAATTCCCCAGACATTGTCTATTCCAGATCTACTTCTTACAATGGCTGTCACAACCTTAAATGAATCTTGGAAATACATGTTTGTTTGAATATTGGACATGTCTCCCATGAGTAGGTGCACTGATCATTTTAACATTTTAATTTTCATCGAAACGTCAAAAGTTCAAGATTTTCTTTTTCTAACACACATATAGTATGTATATATCTTTTCAAGCATGGCACTAGATTTGAAATCATTTTTTAAATGTGTAATTGAGAAGGGTAAATAGCTTAGTCAGTTGTAGTCTTCCATAAGCAGCAATAAAAGAAAAATCCACCAGACCTAAAATCTGCATCATCTTATTTTAGAAAACTGTACTATTAATAAAAGAATCAAAATATGCATTTTGGATAAAAAAACTACAACAGTTCTGTTGTTTATCAGGTTTTCTGAATGGTGTTTAGTGAACATATTTAAGCAACAAAACCACCATCATAAGAAATCTTGAAATGTATCAAATTATTTTGTGTGTTTGCAATTATCCTTACATTAACTTGATATACTTTTAGAACACTGTAAAATATAAACTTGCCTTTACTATTTAGATAAACAGAAACAGTATAACATCTTGAGGGCCAAACTATTAGTAGATAATTTTTTTAAAAAAAATCATTATGAAAATATTATAAATCTGAAATGAGAAAAAATGTTGTAAGAGTGATAGAAAAGCAAAAGGAGACATGAGAGAGAGAGAACATAGCAGAAAGTGGGAAAAATACATAGAAATGTGTACAGTTGAAGAGAAATATCTGCATTTATTTCAATCAAAGAATTGGATCCACTTTTTCATTTTTCCAAAGAAGCTTTGGGAGGTAATTCTGTTTTCTTCACTTTGTCTTTACTAGAGGAAACAAAGTTATAATGTATTACTGTCAGCAATATTCTAATTGCAATAAAACAATACAGTTTGGGAACACATATTTGTCTTGGGTAAATTATCTTTGACCTTGTACGGGGAATAATATGAGAACTTGGTGGGAAGTCTTTGAATGTCTATAAACTAGAAATCATTTGATTTGTCACAGAGACAGTTCTCATCGTGAATGTGATTGCACTGCTTTATGTTTTGATCAGTAAATCTTACGTTTCAAAGTACTGTAAAGCCATGCTTTGCAGACTATAAATCAGATACAAAGAACACAGTCTTCACTCCAACACTGTCAATTTGATTTAAAAATATTTGAAATGTGCTCATCTCCCTTTTGACATAAAAAAGAAGGGAGAAAACTTTAATAGAGTTCCACAGAAAAACAGGAAAAAATACATACCTCCTTGTTGTTGCGTCCTATATTTTGTCCCATATCTGCATAAATTCCCAGTCAGAGGTAGATACAAACTCATAGACAGAAAGGGGTACATGCTTGTGATTAAATTAGACTATGAGCACAAACCCAGTGGAAAACACAAGCCTCATGACTCTTTATCGAAGAAATTTTGTTTGTTCTAAAAATAGCTGGGTGGTGGTGGCACACACCTTTAATCCCAGCACTTGGGAGGCAGAGACAGGCAGATCTCTATGAGATTGAGACCAGTAAGAGGTGCTTCCAAAGCTACAAATAAAGCCTGTCTCAGAAAAAAAAATAGTTCACCTAAATTAGCTTTACAGATGACTTTTTCCTTTCTCAAATTGCTCTCACAATCTTCAAAAAAATGGCATTAATATGTAAAAAATCCAAATAATAGATGAAAGACATACAAATTCAAGGTCTTGGTAAAGCTACATTACCTCTTGGACTTTTGGAAGCATGGCTTTTGCTTTTTCTTGAGCCTGACATGGTAGTCATCAATAATAACTGGAATTAGCTTTGAGATGTCTATTCCATTCCCAATATACACTTCACACCCTTTATTTGATGGTTTGTTTTGGCTTCCTCCAAAACATGTGATCATTCATTTATATAAGATCCTATAAAGTTTATATATGTCATTAGACCAAAAACTCCTATTTACTAGTGTGATTTGTATGAATTCTATCTGCTGCAACTTGTGATCCATGGATGCAACTAACATTCTGAGGTTTAGAGAGATAGGATATCAATGCATCTTTTTTTGTGTGCAAAAAGATGAAAAACAGCATCTTTTTTTTATATTGGAAATACATTCTTCTCTCATAGAACATTATTAGCAAGAAGGTTTCCACTTATCTACCTCACAAAAGAACTTTATAAGATCTATTGAGAATTTTAAAGACTTCCTTCTTGGCATTTATATCTATGTTAAGACAGTTTTCCTAAACCCTTGCAATATTAACTATTTTCATACTGAAACCTCATGTAGAATCCATTTGTTTATTAAAATAGCTTTGTTCTTAATGCTGGGCATACAGAATCTGTATGTTTCTTATCTATACTGAAGATTCCTTAGTATTCACAATATATTTGAAAAAGAAATATTCCTCAATGTTGCCTGAATTGGCAATTTTATCATTATCTTCAGTTTCAAAGCCACTAATAGACTGTTCTTCTGGTCTCCTGTCACTTGGGTCACAAAGTCACACACATATCTTTAGGTGATATCAAAATTTCTCTTCAAGAGGCAGAAGAATTTCTCAGTGGTTAAGAGCACTGACTCCTCTTCTGGTGTGGGAAGTCCTTCTGTCTGTGTGTTGTTTTTATTTATTAATGAATAAAGAAAATGCTTTTTCCTGTGATAGGGTAGAATAGAACTAGGCAGGGAAAACTAAACTGAATGCTGGAGGAAAGAAAGTGGAGTCTGGAGAAGCCATGTAGCCCTGCTAGAGACAGATGCTGGAGGAAACTTACCTGGTAAGCCATAGTCATGTGGCAATACACAGATTAATGGAGATGTGTTAATTTAAAATATAAGAGTTAACCAGAAATACACTTAAGCTATTGCCAGACAGTATTGCAATGATAAAGTTTCTGTGGGGTTATTTTGAGAGTCTGGGAAGCCGGAATGAACAGGCAGCCTCCTACAACAGATTGGTGAGCCAACATGTCAACTATATTCACGTAAAATGTGAGAAAGCTTAAAAAGGGATTCTAGACACAAACATAAATACACACACACACACACACACACACAAGCGAAAACAAAAGCAAAAGCAAAAGCAAAAAAAAAAAAACAGAATTAAGCATGGCTTAAAAAAAACCACAGTTTTGAAATAGCAGCTTCTTGGGCCATGCTGACAGCTCAAACTCTCACTCTTTCAGGAGGTCCAGCTGTGGAGCATTTAAATGGAGTCTGTGAGCAGCGTGCTATAGCTTGCTTAATTGCAACATAGACCTGCTGTGTGCCTGAAAATGGATCAATGTGCATGGCTCTCAGAGACAGCTAACATGTCTCCGCCATGTTGGACTTCAGAGCCAAAAGTCAGTGTTGTGGAGTTGGTTCTAGACATGCCTGCTTAACATTAAAAAAAGGGCCCTTCTGGTGAGAAAAGTATTACAGAGACACAATAAAGACAGATTCACGTAAAAATGACCTCTAAATGGATCACAGTATTGGAAACAATAAACACAGACTTGGGAGAGAGAAGAAAAAGAGAAAGTTGCAAAAAGAAGTAAATGGTCTTTAAAAATAAAACAAAGTCTTTAAAGAGATAGAGTAAACTTGTAGAAAAATAATAGGATAAAGAAAAATAAGCCACATGAGGTATTAATATACACAGAGAGTCTGAATTATATATATTATTGTGTTTTCTTTAAATTTTTTGAGCTAAGTACAGAGAGAAATTTCACTGTATGGGCTGCTAAGCTAAACCAACATATATGTAAAACATGTAAGATTTCTTGACTTCAAAACTTGAGTCTAAGGATACGTTGCTTTGGAAAAGAGGTTCTTCTTTTGTTTCCACAGAAGATGAGAATGTGTGGAATCCTTCCGTGTTGTTGGACGCTATTTGTTAATTTCCTGGCTGCACAGACTCCTGAAATAATTACACAGAAACTATTTTATTTGCAGTACTGTTTTGCCAATAGCTTAAGCATATTGGTAGCTAGATCTTTCAACTAGAATTAACCCATTTCCGTTATTTTATATTTTACCCCTAGGGTTGTGACCTACTGGCAAGGTTCTAGCTGACAGCTCACATCTTTCCCCTCTGGTGGCTACATGGCATCTCCTTCACTCAGTCTATTCTCTCTCTATAATTCTCTCCAGCCTTGTTATATTCTGTTAAGCCCTTGGCTGAATGCAGCTACTTCATTCATTAACCAATAAAAGCAACACATAGACAGAAGGACTTTGCACACCACTTCCAGACTAATATGGTTTGATGGACCAAGACCACCTGAAAGGTCTCTGTGAAACACCCACCCCCGTCCCCCAAAAAATACTTAACCCAACAAAAAAAGCAGAAAGCAGTTTGGAAAGAACTATTCCCAAATTCCCCAAATGAATTTTGTACATGATTCTTTATATTTAAAGGGGAATATGCTATAGAGACTTGCATTGGTGTGAATCTTGGTTTATTGATAAAAATTTAAGGTCTATTTTGTTATATACATGTAAATAAATATATTTATATTTTTCATTTTATATTTATTATTTTTGTATATATATATATATACATATATATGCTCTTGATCAAGGAATTATGTTTGTGCATCTCTGTTGTGGTGAGCTGCTTGTTCATCCCAGCAACCCAGAAATGAAATAATCACAAAGAAATCATATTAATTAAATCACTGCTTGGCCCATTAGCTATAACTTCTTATTGGCTAACTCTTACATCTTAATTTAATCTATTTCAAGTAATCAGTGCATCACCACAGGATCATTGCCTACCAGCAAAGTGTCAGCATATCTGTCTGTGGGGAGTCCATGGCTTTTCTCAGACTCTGCCCTTCTTCCTCCCATCTTTCAGCCTAGTTTTATTTGCCTACCTAAGTTCTGCCTTGCTATAGGTCCAAACCAGGTTCTTTATTCATTAATGGTAATCACAGCATACAGAGGACTCCCACATCACCTCCCCTTTTCAGTTAAATAAAAAAGAAGGCTTTAACTTTAATATAGTAAAATGACAAAAAAAGCCCACAGGTATCAAACAAGAATTACAGTTACAATATTTATATCTACTTTATCTTTTATCATAAATAAGGAAAACTATAACTACAAATTCTCCAACTCCATCAAAGACTCCAGAAGGATATAATACTACCTAAGTAAACAGAAAGTACATTGTAAGCACCTTCCAAAACTCTAGAATTGAGAGAGACATCTTGCTGCCTGAACAGTAACCCAAACTTCTTCTGTATCATTGGGGCACACATCTTCAGCCTACACGCCCATAGTATTTAGCAGACATTTTCATGAAGCAGGAATCTCAAACACAGTTCCACCTATATTGGCAGTTTTGCCAGTCACTTTCTTTTGTACCCTGCAGAATGTCTAGTAGAGTCTTTATTTAGCAGGAAACTCAAAGGACCATCTCACCTTTAGGCAAGTTCAACCGTCATTTCTCTGTGGATCCTGCATGATCATTTCATCTAACCAACTCCATGAAGAGCCTCTTCGATGCCCATTTTCCTCTTGAAGTAGCTTGTGCTGTCAGGAGCACATGTGTCTCAATGTCATGAAATGTCCTAAGTTATTAAAACATTAAATGCCATATTTTGAAGTTCTCTGAAAGATTTGAAGACTATTTATTCATCTGAATTACATCTCTATACATCTAGAAAATCTAACTAACATGACTATAAGATTGACTATTATAGCTATTAACCTATATTTCTTAATTATACATTACACTTTTAAATGAGCTACACAAACATGATAACTTAATCAAGATCAGAAATACACACATATATAACAAAATTGACCTTAAATTTGTATCAATAAACCAAGATCCATACCATTGCAAAATATCCATCTCTATAGCATATCCTCCCTTAAATGTAAATAAACATTTATAGACAATATTTGGGAATATGGGCATAGTTTTGTCCATACTGCTTCCTGCTGGCTGGTGGTGTTGTTAATCAGGTCTTTTATGGTGTATACTATATGCTAGTTTTATCTCAGTCAGCAGTTGAGCAAAATAATTTTGTGTGAGGGGGGGTGTTCACAGCAACCTTTAAGGGACTCTTGTTCCATGAAATCATACTAGTCTGGAAGCAATCCACATGTTCTAATCCTCCGTGGAAACAAGAAAAGAACCTCTTTTCCAAAGCAACATATCCTTACACCTAAATTTGGAAGTCATGATACCTTTATAATAGACATGCTGGTTTAGCTTAGTGGCCAATACAATGAAATGTCTCTCTGTACTTAGTTCCTTCACAGTCAAAAAATTCAAAAGAACACAATAATATACATATTACAGACTCTCTGTGAATTTTCCATGTTTATGTAGCTTGTTTTTCTTTGTTCCTTTTTATCTCTGACTGTCTGTATTTTGTGTCTTTAAAGACTTTGTTTTATTTTTTTTAAAAAATTACTTTTTTTATAATTCTCTGTACTCTTTTTCTTCTCTCTTCCAAGCCTATATATATTTATCCAACACTGTGACCATTTATAGGTCTTTTTAATTTGTATTTATTGCATATCTGTAATTATTTTCTGACCAGAAGCGCTTCTTAAAATGCTAAGCATTTAAGAATCTAAGCTGCAACAATACTAGAATACATATGGTACTGCCTGCTTGCCTTGCCCATTTCAACATGGTGGAGCTGCTCACTGCTTCCGGGAGCCACACACAGCATCCCACTTCCAGGCACACAGCTGGTCCAAACTGACATTAAGCAAACTGTAGCAGTATGCTCACAAACTCCATTCAAATTCTCAGTCTCCTGAAAGAGCCAGAAGTCACACTGGTAGCATATTGCAGAAAACCTGCATTTCAAAACAGTGTGTCTTTTTTTTCTGCTGCTACTGCTAAGTCAGGAAAACCTCTCTTACAGGAGCTGTGGTGAGCTGCCAGCTGAAAGAAATGCAGTTAAACTTTGTTATTTTTTCTGTCTAGAGTTCCTTTCCAAGCCCTCTCAGATTTTGCATGGATTTAGCCCACCATGTCGACACACCAATATGTTGTGGTGAGCTCCTTGTTCATCCCGGCCATGAAGTGAAATAATCACATGGAAACTGTATTAATTACATCACTGCTTGACCCATTAGCTCTAACTTCTTATTGGCTCTTACGTCTTAATTTAACCAGTTTCAAGTAATCTGTGCATCACCACAGGGTTGTAGCCTACCAGTTTCAGCATGTCTGTCTGTGGGGGCTCCATGGCTTCTCTCTGACTCTGCCCTTCTTCCTCCCAGCATTTTGCCTAGCATCCCTGCCTACCTTAGTTCTGCCTTGCTATTTGTCCAAAGCAGTTTCTTTATTTATTAATGGTAATCACAGCACACAAGGGGACTCCCACATAACAACTCATTTAAAAATGTAATGTATAATTAAGAAATATAGGTTAATAGATAATCACCTAAATAGTCAAGCTGATAGTCATGATAGGTATTCTAGATATATAGAGATATACTTCAGTTAGGTATTCTTCAAATCCTTTAGAGACCTTCAGAATATGTCAATTAAAATGTTTTAAGCACTTAGGACTTTTCATGACATGAGGCACATCTGCTCCTGGCAGCACCATTTACTTCAAGAAAATGATGGGCTTTGGAGAGGGTCCTCATGAAGTTTGTTAGCCATTTGGGCAAGAAACTGCTCTTGCCTAAACTGTTTGACTAGACTTGTAGGACTCACAGAAAAATGACTGCTGAAGCTGCCTAAAGAAGGTGAGACAATCCTCAAAGTTCTTGCTTCATGAAAGGGTCTACCAGACATTCTGCGAAACACAGAAGAAAATGACTGACAAACTGCCAATATAGGTGGAACTGTCTTTGAAATTTCCTGCTTCATGGAAAGTCTGCCAGATAATGTGGGCATGTAGACTGAAGATGGATGCTTGCAATTTTACAGAAGAACTTTGGGTGACTGTCCAGACAGCCAGATGTCTCTGTCAATTATAGAGTTTTGGAAGTTACTTATAATGCACTACCTGTTTACTTAGGTAATATTATATCTTTCTAAGGTCTTTGATGGAGTTGAAGAACAGATAGTTATAATTATAGTTTTTCTTAGTTATGATAAATGATAAAGTAGATATAAATGTTGTAACTGTAATTCTTGCTTGATATCTATTTTGTTATATGTAATTTTACTATGTTAAAATTTAAAAACCTTCCTTTTTATTTAAACAGAAAAGGGGAAATGTTGTGGACTCTTCTGCCTAAGTGCTGCTTTTATTAGTTAATGAATAAAGAAACTTATTTGGCTTACGGTAGAGTAGAATAGAATGCTGGAAGAAAGAAAGCAGAGTCAGGAGAAGTCATGTAGCCCAGTTGGAGACAGATGCTGAAGGGAACTTTACCCAGTAAGCCACAGCCATGTAGTGATACACAGATTAATGGAGATGTGTTAATTTAAAATATAATAGTTAGCCAGAAATAAGCTTAAGCTATTGGCAATCATTATTCAAATGATATAGTTTCTGTGTAGTTACTTTGGGAGTCTGGGCAGCTGGGAATGAATAAGCTGCCTCCTACAACATTCTTCTAGAAGACCAGGGTTTAATTCCTAGCACACATATATCAGCTTAAAATTGTCTGTAACTCCAGTTCCAGGGGCCCTGAGTCCCATGGCAAAAACACCAATGCAAATAAAATCTCTTCAATACCTCAACTCCTTCTGAGCTCTGCAAATGCTATAGTCCTTCTTGAATACAATCTCACATTTCAGAGTTTTTTTTCTTAGATACCCAGTTCCCAAAATTGTCCTGCTGGAACTCATTTTTGATTTTGTTACATGATTGTTTTTAAAATTAATATAAGATACTGTTTTAAAGACTTCAAAAACTCATGTTATTCCATTTAACATAAAAAGAGAAAATGCTTCGCACTGTTTATAGATTATCATGGGGCTCCTGACCTCCAGGTAAGAGAGAAACATCTTTCCTTTCTTTATTCTTTCCTTTTAACAATTTATTCTGATTTTCTTTCATATGGTCAAAATATCCATGACAATATTATTTGACAATAATCCTTTATCTGCTAATTTAAATCATATGTTCTAACTACTTAAAGACAAGCAAATTAAAACCATAAAATGAAAGTTGCAACATTAAGATCTAGAGACATATCTGAAGATGTATATTTATAAAAATCCAGCATTATTGATCTTGAATTTTATTACTGCTTTCATTTATAATATTACACACATATATACATTCAATGTTATAGATATGTGTATACATGTATATATAGACATATGCATGCATATGTGTATGTGTGTGTGTATGATTATATGAGGTGAGCATATACTATTAGTATTTGCATTGATTTGGGATAAGGGGGAAGTAAGACTATTTTATTGTCATCCACACTTCCTCTTATAGGCAGCTGAATACTTCTAATGAGCTTTGTATCAGCATTGTGGACACCCCCCTTCCATCTTCCAAATACAGAGGCTGGAAGTGGATGGACTATTCTCAGTATAATTTCTAACAAGGGATTTGTATACAGAGCATAACACCAGGAAATCATTGATCAACTATAGTACATGTATAACATAATTTTCTTGTGGTTGTTTATCACTTAAGTCCTCCATGAACTGTTGAGCAGGTTTGAAAGCATGGTAAAAGCTCACTAATGCAACATTTGGATTTTTGTCAAGCTTTCCCCTAGAAACACTGACTCACACAAATCTTTTCTCATTTGTCTTCAAGTTACACAAATAGACTAATTTGCCTTCTTTGTTTTTCTCCCATTCTCACTTGATTACTTTAGAACTATATGAGACTTATTCACATGCCAGCCTCCTTCATTAAATTCTATTATAAAGATCACATCTCACCATGAAACTCAGTAAAGATTTAAGCTTTATATTAATCAGAAGGTTTTTAGTAGATCAACTTCTTCCTAAATTTTTCATGAACAAGTTCCTATTTGGTTCAATAAGCTAGTTAACAAGCGTTGCCTCTCTCCTGCCTGTTTCTCTCAGCAAAGGTTTGTTCCTCTATTTTAATTTTTGTCCTTGATATTCTTGGTGCCATCAGCCAATGATAGATGACCAATGTTTAATAATGATTCGTTTCTGTAACAGGAAGAGCAGGCTTCTTGTCGTCCCAGGCGTCCGGCTATCTTAGGCCTGAAATAATCACACAGAAACTGTATTCATTTAAACACTGCCTGGCCCATTAGCTCTAACTTCTTATTGGCTAATTCTTACATCTTAATTTAATCCATTTCTATTAATCTTGTATCGCCACGTGACTGTGGCTTATCGCAAGATTCTAACCAAGGTCTGTCTCAGGCAGGAGATCCATGGCATCTGCCACTCTGCCCTTCTTCCCAGCATTCAGTTATGCCTACTCTTCCCTATCTAAAGGCTGCCCTATCTAAAGGCCAAGGCAGTTTCTTTATTCAACCAATGAAAGCAACATATAGACAGAAGAACTTCCTACACCATTTCCCCTTTTTCTATTTAAACAAAAAGAAGGCTTTAACCTTAATATAGTAACATTACATATAACAAAAGAGATGTCAAGCAGGAATTACAGTTACAATATTTTGATCTAGTTTATCTTTTATCATAACAATGGAAAACTATAACTATAACTATCTATGTATTCTTCAACTCCATCAAAGACTCCAGAAGTATATAATATTACCTAAGTAAACAGGAAGTATATTGTAAGCTACTTCCAAAACTAGAAATGACAGAGACATCTCACAGCCTGGACAGTCACCCGTAGTTCTTCTGTACTGTTGGGGCATCCATCTTCAGCCCACAGGCCCATAGTATCCAGCAGACAATTCCATGAAGCAGGAAATTTTAAAGACAGTTCAGTCACTTTCTTCTGTGTCCTGAAGAATGTCTCATAGACTCTTTCATGAAACAGGAACCCTGAGGGTCATCTCACCTTTAGGCAAGTTCAGCAGTCATCTCTCTGCGGGTTCTTCATGTCCAGTTTATGCAGCAGTCCAGGTAAGAGCAGTGTCTTACCCAAATGGCTAACCAACTCCATAAGGAGCCTCTCTGATGCCCATCTTCCTCTTGATGTAGATTGTTGGTGCCAGGAACAGACATGTTTCATTATCATGAAAAGCCCTAAGTTATTAAAACATTTTAAATGCCATATTCTGTAGTCTTTGAAAGATATGAAGAATGACTATCTATCTGAAATATCTCTCTCTATATCTAGAAAATCTAACTAGCATGACTACAATCTTGACTATTATCCATGATTATCCATTAACAACCTATATTTCCTAATTATACATTACATTTTTAAATGAGCTACACAATCACAATACCTTAATCAAGATCAGAAATACATATACATATAACAAAATTGACCTTAAATTTGTATCAATAGAGCAAGATCCATACCAATACAAATTATTCATATCTATATTATAGCTTTCCCTCTCTCAAGACCTGTTACAAGCCTTCTTTTCTACTGAATCAGCCTCTTGGTGTTGAAACAGGGTACACCCACTTCTTCCTGAAACCCCATTTTAGCCTCATCTTTTATGACATCTGCATCACTTTATAATTCTACTGACCTGTAAAATCACTCTCCTCCAGGGACCTACGGATCCCACATTAGGTAGAGATTCAATTTGAGAACTTCATTCTCTACACTGTCTTCCATTCCTCTCTCTCCAGTATTACTTTAAGTCCTGATGGAATCTGGACACAGGAGTCCTCCTCCCAGCACACCTTCATTCCCTAGGGATCAGGCCCTATGTCATGAACATATCGTCATTGTCTGTGACCTGCCAACTCCCAATGCTTAGTGTTAGCCTCCTTCAGCTATGCTATGTGCAGAAAGTGAGAGACTTTGAGGCATTCAGTCCTAAATGTGATATTTTTATATAAACTGTCCTGTACAATGTTCAGGGATCTATCCAGGAAAGGCAGCAAAAACAGTATAAGATCCAGAAGTTGTCTGTGACTCTAAGAAAATAGCATCGTCCAAACACACAAACCATTGGCTAACAGAAAATAATCTCTGTGTATTATGGGCTTTTGGTTTTTTGTTTTGTCATCATTTGTCATTGGTTTTCATTTCATTGGGGTTTTTATTTTCTCCTTTTTAATTGTTTATTTGTGTGTGTGTGTGTGTGTGTGTGTATGTGTGTGTGTGTGTGTGTGTGTGTGTGTGTGTGTGTGTGTGTGTGTGTGTGTGGCAGGGGCATAAAGTTGTGTGGGTTAGACCAGATCTGGGATGATTGGAGAAGGGAATAGAATATTTTATTTGATCAAATATGTTATTTGAAAAAAAATCAACTAAGCATAGGCTCATACAGGCTCACAGAGACTGAAGCAGCAAGCACAAGGCTTGTATGGGTCTGCACCAGGTCCTCTGAATTCAACTCTTAGTTTGATGTTTATGTCGGATTCTAACAGTGAGAATGGGTGTGTCTCTGAATCTTTTGCCAGTTCATGGGTCTCTTCCTCTTGGATTGTCTGGTTCAGCCTTGATGAGAGGGCTTTGACTTTGTCTATTATATTTTGTTTTGTATTGTTTGACCATTGTCTCTTACAGCCTTGCTTCTTTCTGAAAGGAAATGGAGAGGTAGGGGATCTGGGGGAGAATGTAGGGGGGAAGCAGGGAGGAGTACAGGGACAGGAAACTGTGGACAGAATTTATTATATGAGAGAAGAATCTGTTTCCAATAAACAAGAGATGAAAAATCTTAATAAAAGGGGTGGGGGGCAATGATCACTTTAATCCAGTCATGAGAATTTATTTATTTTTGTCCCAGATTATTAAGCTTTTATCAGAATAACAGATAAACAATTATACTACAAAGTAACTCTGCATCCATGAACTACAGACTAATCCCACATCTCTACTATCAGGTTATGAGAGGTTCTATATTTTATGTTCAAACTTCCCCAGTACAAGCAGTTCAGAGACAGAATGTTAACTAGTAATCAGTGAGAGAGCACTTGTGTTCTCTCCATTTATCTACCTAGGGGTTCAGGTAGTCACACCCCAACTAAATGTACTTGGTTAATAATTTCCCCCATAAATCAAGGCCTTCATCAACATCTCAACTCTTTGACTTTTTTTAAAATTTAGTTTGTAGTAAGGGTTAAACCATGGTCTTCTGAGTCTTATTATGTTATTCAATTTTGGGATTGACCTCTTGCTGGGGTTCTAATTTTAACCCTGCCAGCTATAAGAAATAACAAAACAACACTTCCACTGTCTCCTTTTACTCTACTTTTCCTTACAACACAGAGGTTAATGTGGAGGACAGAATGTGCGTATATTTTTTTTCCTTTGTCTTTCTTTTTGTGGCAAAGTGCTTTCAAGGCAAGTAATAGAACTTCACATGTATCTCTTATTGCTCACACTATGGGCACATAACAGCTGCCACAGCCTTCTTATACTTCTGTCTTATATAAAATTCTTTCAGACACAGCTGTATAAACTCTCTAGTTCATATGAAATATGTATTCATGATGCAGAACCCACTCTACAAGTAAGCTTGCCATCTTAGACTGAGTAAATGAATATATCCACCATAACATCCATGGAGATATTTTTGCCTTAGATATTTTAGTCTTGGTTTATTGGTTTCTTGGTATCTTACCAGCCATATTGAAGAAACACATATCTCTCATTTCACATTAAGAAATATAGTCTCATCAGGATTGTTGAAGTGGACACACATCCCCAGGAACATCAACATCAGTTGCATACCTTAATGCCCATTCAGAGATCATACAATTTTATCTTTCCAATTTATCTTTCATTTTCTTTTTCTCTGTTTGGATGTCAAATACCTTGTATGACATATCATGGAAAGAAAATATACCCCAAATAGCACTTTCAAAACAGAAATAATTCCCTTCCAGTTTGTCTTGGTAAGCCAATGAGTTTATTGGGGTTACTAAAGAAAGGCAACTTTCAGAATCATAGGTAATTCAACAACAGTCTCATCCCTAAAATGAGCATGCCAGAAAGGAAGAAACAAAAACAAAACAAAAAGCATTGTTGCTGGACCTCTTTACTGAACTCTTTTTATTTTAAGTAAAGAGCTTTATTGAGATAAAAGAAAAGGGGGAGGGAAAAGAAAAAATGAGAAAGGGGGAGATAGAGAGAGAATGAAAGACAGAAACAGAGAGACACAGAGAGATAGAGGAAGAGGAAGAGCTTCACTGAATTTTTAAGACACTTGGCCAAAGCATCTATGTACAACCTGCAGTTCCTTACTTCTTTTTTAATCTCATGAGGGTGTTTGAGTCCTGGACCTTTCTTGAGTCTTTTTAGTTTCATTCCTTTCCTTAGTCATATGAGCTTCCATTGTCCCTTCTGGAGGAAATATTTTCATGAAACGGAAATGGGTGCACAAGAAATTTTAAGAATAAGAATAGTGACCAGGTGGTGATGCTAGTGGTGCTCATGGTGGTTGTGGTGGCTGCAGGCATTTTTTTTTTTTAATTTCAGCACTCCTGAGGCAGAGGCAGACAGATCTTTGTGTGTTCAAGGCCAGTCTGATCTGAGAGCGAGTTCCAGGATAGACAGAAGCACCCACAGAGAAACCATGGTTTTACCCATCATATTAGTCTTGGCAAGGAATAAACAGCCATTTGTTTCACAGAAACTTCCCAAGACATATAGCTTGCTTCTTCTTTTCCAGAATCGTTTTGAATCCTGGTGGGAATGTTGCTGGGCCAGTGACATCCTACCATTCAAAGAATGGCAGCAAGTGACAGAAGTGAGTTTCGATAATGTGTTTAATCTATTTCTATGAGACCTACACAGAAGACAATAAAAGGAAGGACGCATTCTGCAAGAATGGAGCGAAAGCCATGGTGCATTCTACTCTCTTAAATTCTCCTCAAAAGGGAGAAGGCACTCCAGAAAAATCCTTCTAGAAATGCAGTGTGTAATCAACTAACGGAGGCTCATTTTTCTCTTTCTATCCATGGTATAGTGGGCTTTGTTGTCCCCTTTGCTTAGAATGAGCATTCTCTGTTCACTCATTGTCCACTGATTTTGAGAGTGTAAAAGGAACTGAAGTAATATATTTCACTTCTTGTGATATGTGCTCCGCACAACTTTTATTATTTTAATAGATTTGTATAACAATAGCAACACTGTGATTTTTTTCTCAAGGATTTCAGCTCTTCTGCAGTCACACAGTTCAATGTATTCATATTTTTGCCATATGAAGGATCATAATATTTATTTCAGTTAAATAATAGATTACTAATTATTATTTTATGCAACTTTCTTTTTAAAGTTCATTTCACATTGTATTTATTCAGGTTTCATGTAAGTGTCAATGCTAATTAAGAAAAAAATATATACCTGGAGTCATAAATATAATGTTTGCAGTTACAAATTAAATTCCCCGTTTAGAACACAAGAATAAATTGCTAAGTATCCAACTTAAATCTTAAGAATCCAACTCTATTCTCTTTAAAAATGAACTACAAGATTAAAAAGTAAATTCTAGTAATTTAAGTTTCCCTAATTAAGGTTCAAATAATCTAGTGAATTTATTTTGTAGGCATTAGCACTATAGAAGTTAATTAGAAGATCATTAATTGAGAATTCTGAGGCCAACATATGTTTAGTCCCCTATGTGAGCATTTCCTCAGTTATGATATCCGATACTTGTGCCTTTTTCTTCAAATAAGAAAGTAATCTACCTGTGCAGACCTCTACATAAATTTTGAAGGTGGTGAATTCCTAATAAATATGGGATTGAGGAAAACAAAGAGTAGAAGTTTTAAGATTTCTGAAATGTATAAACATTCACCTTCCCCAACCATGACAGCATCACTCTCTAGAACAAATTCTTTTGTACTGTCACTATTAACACTAGAGACTGGATTTTTTTTATTTTAATGTGGGGATATATCCTATATGCCACAGAATAATTTTGTGCATTTTATGGTGCTTTTCCAATAGGTGTCACTAACATCATTTCTCCACTTCAAGATGGAATAGCTAAAGTTGTCTCCAGGCACTTCAAGGTCCCTTGGATGTCATAATCTGCCCACACCCACAAGCAGTTAAGAACTATATCTATATGTTATACTATTTTGTTTTCATAGTATTTTTATATTTATTTTTAGAGTATTTATGTTTTTAATATAATAAGGTTTCTTTCATAAACAAAAAAAAACCCACATTCTATTTCAGATACATCAACTTGTACTTCTGTTTACCTTTCTTTTTCTAGTATGCCATTAATTTTCACCATAGGCCCACATTTTAAAGGTTACATATTATAATGCCTTTGTGTGTCATTGTGTGTGGCTCTATATTTAAATCCCCCTTCTTTACCTGTGTTATACTTCCAAAGCATTTTTATATAATATTACCCTTGCATATCTTGTTTTAAATAACATTAGTGTTTTTAGTACAGAGAATTACAAAGGAAACATTTAAACTGGCTTACAATCATCATTCATATAACTCTATTGACATAAAGAAATGCCTATACATGACTAGAAATTTAAACAGTACAGAACAGTTCCAAAAGTATAGTAAAACATCTATTTATACAATGGCTTACTGTCTTTTGCAAGAGAACTTGACCACTCTGAGAAATAAATACCTTAGAAATAAATTCAACATATGTGGAAGGATAATCAGGGAGATTTCTCAGTGTGTAAATCATTTGTTGTGCAAGCATGGCAATGGGAATTTGGAATCCTATAAGCTACAGTACGTTCATGAGTATGACATCCAGCCTATAATTCCAATATTTCTAAAGTAGAGGGGGGATTCCTAAATAATCTGTATAATTTGACGAGTTGAATTAGTGAGTTCTATGTTCAACTGTGAAATTCTACATTCAAAATTAAGATGGAGTGAAAATGAGTAAGACTCTAGATGTCAACTTCACTCCTATACACATGTAAGCTTGTGCACATGCACACACACACACATACACACACATCACACACACACACACACAATTTTAGAAAATAAATCCTAAAATAAGCAAGATGTATAGTAAAGAGAAAATACACAGGTCACAAATTTTTCTTATTTTCTTTCACACATATACAAATACCCCATACACATGGCTGTATAAAACACTAACCTAAACACACATGCACATACACACAGAAATACACACATAAATATCATCACGGTATTTTGGACACAATTCTTCTTTTGGTAATGCTGTGTGTGTGTGTGTGTGTGTGTGTGTGTGTGTGTGTGTGTGTGTGTGTGTGTGTGTGTAGATATACATTCCTATAGAGAGAGTTATCAGTGTAGAAAAATTCTTACACTAAAAAAAGAAAAAGAACAGAATTACAATTGAATTTCAAGTCTTCAGATAACATTTGTATTTTAGTTAGTCAGGAAAGGTTTGAAACAGGAGGGTACCTGGAATAGAATTGTTATTTAGGGAAATTAATTTGACGAGAAAAGTAAGAGACTGGAGACAGGAGCACCAATTAGGGAACTACACAATTGTCCTGGTGAGAGTTAATGAGGCTTCCAGTGAAATATTGCAACAGCGGAAACAAATGGAAGGCTAATGCAGACTCTGGCCTTTGGCCTACAGCCTACACTGATAGGGACAGTTATTAGGCTATGTGGACTCTGAATGCTGAGGCTGTTACTTTGTATTAATAAATTTTATTTTTAAATGTAAATAAATTTGTTAGACTTATAGGGAACCTGCAATTTATAATGAGTCTTTTAACTTTATATTACCTTTTAGATACACATACAAGCGAGTATGTTTCTTTTGTAAATTTTTTTGTTCATTTTACATACCAATCACATTCCCCCTTCCTCCCCTCCTCCCAGTTACCCTACCTTCCCCCAACCCACTCCTCATCATCTCCTCTGAAATAATGTTTCTTGATTTACTTTTAAAAGAACTTGATCATTGTATACCTGATAAAATACTAGTTATATGGGAGGATCTCAATTAAAATATATTTATTTAATTATGTGTAATTTATCTATTACACAAAATAGAATGTAGCTATTTTCTGAACATATATCATTTGATATAGGAATGTATGTATAGTCTACCCATGTAAAAATAATGACAATTATAATCTAACATCCATACCTCCCCAACAAGCATATCTTACAACCAATATCTGCCTCTAAGCTCTTGGCCAATTAATGACCAAGTGTCTTCTCCACAGATTAATAACATGAATCCTAGAATTCAGTGCCAATGGTAGTGAGTAGTAGTGCAGTAGTAGTCCTAACTGCTATGTTTAGCTTCCTTAAGTCATGCCATCTCTTTTGAGACATATGCATGTTATTTAATCCATTTATAGCTTATCATTTACTGCTGAGTAATATTTCATCATATTAATGAACAATCTATCTTTCAATTGTTGGGCACATTGTCTCCAAAGTATAATCATTATGAACAAATTTTCTATAAAAATTTGTAAAAAATCTCTCCTTAGATATTTATTTACTTATTTTTATCATGTCTGAAATAAATTTTTAGTTTCTGTTACTTTTAAGTTTGCCCACACATTCTCTTATTTGATTTGTGTATATTTTAATGCATTTAACAACCATTTGATGTCAAGCAGTTTGGTAGAATTTATGGATAGAAAACTTTGGTAGAGAGAAGAATCCAGAAAATTCTAATCTAATAGTATAGAAGACAATATTTCCTACTATATATTTAAAAGATAATTACAAGAGGAGGGATATAGTAAACTCTCCAACAAAACGTCAGTGTAGCTATTAAAATAATGTAAGGAATGCCAATTAGTGTTGCTATCCTTACTAAAAATTATCTTAGAATAACTACCATCAAACTCAAATTTGGCGAGAGAACCCCTAAGCAGCAAAGAGACAGGTAACAGGTGAAGTCTGAAGGCTGATGCTGTGGATTTTATTTTGAGGGTATACTCCTAGAAATAATTTTATAGGAAGAAATAAAATAAAACTGAATTTTGTTTTACCATCCTGCGCTTTTGTCAGTATTGCAGTGTTATGTGCAGGAAGTCCATGGTGTAAAGCAGGGTTGCAGGAATATAGTAGCATGGAAACGATGAGCTATGTGTTTGAGACAGCAGAGCAATCCCTGCGTTCCTAATCTCATAAGTAGAAGCAACTACTTTTCAATCAATATTTAAAATAAGACGAAACAAATTTACTCAAGCTTTGCTACATTAAGATAAATGTATTGTCTTTTAGTCATTTTCTGCAATTTGAGGTTCCTATGTGTCGCCTTTTTCCTTTAGGATCTTGGTGGTTAAGAATTGGGCCTTTAGAGAGGCTTTGAGGGTGCATGGGAGAATTTCAGAATGTCAAAGTCCAAAAGCAGTGAAAAACACAGAGAGCCATTAAAAATGAAGGGAAAAGTGTCATGAAGAGTAAGAATGAAAAGTGGGGAATAAATCAGTGGATTAAAAATGTGATAATTGGGATGCAGCAGAGTTCAATATACATTTGTTTTGCATATATGCCATGGCTTTGGAGGGACAGAATCAGCAATAACATGTGTGTGAACATCTGAGGCTTAGTCCCTTTGAGTAGCTCAGCTATTGGTCTCTAATCAATTGAACCAGATTAGAGAGGCTGAATCACGTAAGACATGCACAGCCTCACCCCCAGAAGAAAATGTGTTCTTATCTCTGAAGGCACAAAGACATAAAACAGAACCTGAACAATCAGATCAAGATGTGTTTGCTCATTTACTGGCAGTGGTCCCTGCTCACTTTGTTCTGAGTGATTACGGAGTCTTCATTAAATATAATAGGAAAATATACAAGTCCACCAGTAAGGGTGGTCAATTGTTAAGATAAAATTTTATGTAAAATAAACTGAATGCTTTGTTGTATTAATCATTCTTTTGCTATAAGGAAAAGCTATTATTTCAATGCCAGAAATTATTGATGGATTTATGAAGAAAATCAATATATTAAATATAAGGCTAAGGTTGTTTGGTAATAGTGTGAAGAAGCTAAAGAACTGGGATGTTATTATTTTATGAGATAAGAAAAATATCATTAATAGAATTTGCACAGGTTTACAGAAGGTGATCAAATCATAAGGATTTAAATATGAATGAGTGGTAAAGATTAAGTAGAGTAAAAAGAACGTAGATTTGAAATAAAATCATATTAGTTGTTATAAAAAGACATTGATTAAATTAAGCTCTATCTTTACACACACACACACACACACACACACACACACACACACACACACACACACATTAAACTTAGACCTCCATTTTTCAATATGTTCTCCACAACAATGTAAGGAACACCTTCTTGAATACATTTTGGAAATAAGAAGCTTGAAGCTACCTCACATTACTGAGTTCAAAACTCTGTAATTACAGCAATATCTTTTTCTAACAATATAAAATAAGGTAAAACTAGATTTCACTAGATAATCTTCTTAGTTAATAAAGCTTAGATGCTCAGAATTAAGGAAGAAGGGTGTAATTTTGAACAGAGTCCAATAAGGATGAAGGGTGACACAAAGAATAAGTCCAGAAATCCCTGCCCCCATGCTCAATACCTGATATTTTGCAGATGAGACCAGGAACAGAGATATGGAAACTGAGAAAAGTGTCCTATGGTCCTTATGGTCATTGCCTGTGGGAAGATCGACCAGTCTGATAACTGACCATTAAAAAAACAAAAAAGCAAACAAAACTTCTGAAATCCTGTGAATGTCTTGTTCTGCCAACAAAAGGCTCTCATTTTGAAATCTGTTTGATTTTTATAATACAGCTTTCAATCATTATTGGTAAAGGGAGCAATATTATCTTAAGGAAATTTACATACCCTGTGATTTGACAGACAACTGTGTGCCTTGTCTCCTCCAGTCTCTAAAATCCATTATCTTAAAATTTATAAGAACTCTGCCTTGTAAAGCTCTGTCTCATGATCCATACTAATTTGTATGAGAAGAGATCACACGGGGCTTAGATTCTGGTTGTGAGACAGAATAACCGTAACGCATGTGGTTTTCTTGAGGTAAATTGCTTGTAGCCATGCAGCCTCATGGCAATACTTGTTAATAGCACGGTGTTATCTCTCCACTACAGAGCCGCTAATGTGTCTCCACTGAAATTGCATGCAATAGAGCCTTATTTACTTATTTAAGTACTGTGCCAGATTGTATTTTTGAGATATGTTTATTCTCTACATGAAAGACTATGAAAATAAAATTTTTGAAATCTTTATAGAGTATTTTGGGAACTTGCTGTTCTAAAGAGCACAATATTTATTGGGTCTTTACTGTGAAATTTATTTGCATTCTTTCTTATTTAATGAGCCTCTAGTATCAGTATGCCTCATTCAAATGAAGTCTTTTCTAATAATTTCAGAAAATATTTCAATATTTAGAATTTGCCACATGCTTTAGAATTTTTATTTTTCTATATTTTGCAAGCAATGAAAGTGATAAAGTTGAATCTTTATTATGGCAATTATGTCTCTTTTTTCAAAATCTGAGAATCAAGGGAAATCACTAAAAGTGTCTAGTTAATAAATTATGCATAACCTAGTCATTTCACTCAAAAATGTTTTGTAACAACACGATTGTTAGTTAGTAAAATATCAGTTCACCTAAAATTAAAAATTAGCATTTAGTTGCAGCCTATGTTAGATTGTCACGTTAGAAAAATACCACTTGTGGGATGTTTTCAGTACTAATGACTTTTACAACACTTCTATTTTCACGATTGTGTCCATAATAACTGTGTTTCTATATAAAAATAACCAATAGAAATATTTCCATCATATATGTATGCTTTTGAAATAACAAACATTGCTCTAGAATCAAAATGATTTGCATGGTTTTTATAAACTAAGGAGATACAGTGACTCACTGACCAAGGTAGAAAAAAGGCAATTCTTTTTTGTCCTCTTTGCCCTTCCCTATTGTTGGTGAGTGTGTTTACCCTCTTCTTGACTCAGCTGCTGTCCTTCAGTGGTGTTTTAAGGGTTCCAATGCAGACTGCTCATCACTTCATTGATGTTACAATCAGATTCTTTGGGCTTCTGGGAAGGGCCGACAGTGGCTCCCCAGGAATGTTCCAGGCCTTCACAGCTAGATATGGAAATCTGGATCGAACAAATAATGGCTTTATGTTTATTGGCCTTCTGATGTGATGCAGACTTTGTCCTACCACTCTGACAATGTTCAACTCAGTCTAATTAAAACTCTTTTAATAAAAATGAAAGTCACTGAAGGATGAGAACTATGGGAAAGAGACAATGAAAAGCTTAGGTAGTTAGAAAGCAAAGCAGAAGTAAAAAAGAGTGTGCTTAAGTAAATAATTTTGGAGGCAAGAAAGGTTAAAAAAGTAAACAGTTGTTTACAAATAAAAGAAACAATACAAATTAGTGTTACCAGCTACTATGCTTTCTTAGGAATCTTTAAAATGTTTAATAGATTTTTATTGACTATCTGTTTGATTTGCCTTTATAGACTTTTAGCTTTAGTTTGAAAGTATAATGAGGCAATCAGAAGCATAATGTAAACATTTTGAGAAAATGAAGGGAAGCAATGCTACACAAAAAGTTTGTGTTTGCAGTGAATTTGTCCTGAAAGAAATAATTCCACTGTGTGGAAGAAATGTAGCATTGCACAATAACAGCAAAGACTATAAATGTTCATTTGTTAATTTACATTTATTGATGGTTCTTAAGAAAAATAATGGCTAGTCTATAAGCTTCTAATGTTGAGTGTGACTTTGAGATCTTGATTTTCATTTTAGGAAACATATTTAATAACTTTATTTCTTATTCTAACAATTAGTTGCTGTGGTAATTAATATTGATCATCATCTCAACAAGCTCTAGAATCACGTAGAAGAGAAAACTCTGTGCACGTCAGTTAAGCATTACCAAATTAGTTTATAACCTGGCCATACTTATCAGAAATGTTCTAAATTAGGTAAATTGAAAAAAAAAGAATTACCGTAATTCTGGGAAGCATCATGCCATTAGGATGGCTTCCTGTACTGGATAAAAAGGGGGAAAAAGACACTGAGATCTAACATCTATTATTCTTTGCTTTCTGGAAATGTGGGATAGTATTTGCCTCAAGCTCTTTCGGGTGTGCCTCCACTCTGGTTGGTGAACAGTACCCACTAGCAATGTCGACTGAAGCAAAGCTCCTCCCCTAAGTTACTTATGGTCAGAGCAACTGTTATGGTACACTGATTAATATAATGATGACATAGCAGTTTTGGAAAATGTTATGTCACCAGACAGAAGAATTGGCATAAATCATTTCAAAATGTTTTATAATGTATCAAATTCAATTCAACCAACTTTTAGGTGAGATCAGTACACACCAGGAGTTTAACTACACACCTGTGTGGTATACATTAATAAAAAGGCATGCTTCCTAGGTATTCACAGAAAATTTAAATATTTGGTAACATATGTAAAGATATTTTAATTACATATAATGTATAATAATTAAATCAAGTAAAATAAGACTATTGATATGTATAGAGAGTAAGGAAGAAATCAGAAGGTGGGTGATCTTACAGAGACAGGTTCTCACTGTGTACCCTAGGAAAGCCTGGAACCTGATGTTCTCTTGTTTTAATCACCTGAGTTTGTGGAATGCAGCCATCCCTCACCATGCCCGACTTTACTTTTAATCTTTTATACTTCTCTTTCGCTAAACATTATTACTAGACAATCTTGGAGTTTGTAATTTAATTGATCCTTGCAGAAATCCATAGGATTTCCATCAGTCACCCTTCAACATTGGCCAGTTTGTTCCTATCCTAACCAATCGTGCAACGCTAGTCTCTGAAATGGTTTTCTTCAGGAAAATAGGAAAACAAACAAACAAAAATCTTCTACCACATTTTCTCTGTGATAACTTTGGTAAAATAATCAAAAAATATTTCACAATCCGTGATAATTAGTACTTGATGCCTATATATTTTATCCTTGATATTTATGGCAAATACATACACACATAAATATATTTCCTGTTATATTTCATCATTTTCTCCTTGCTATTTATTACAGTATCACTTTGAAGGAATCAATCATACTTATTTTAAGCTACATTTGGAATATGATTTATGATGATTTTGAGGAAACTGGTGATAACTGGAGTGAAGTAGCTTTCCCCCCCAAGTATAATGAAATTATTTTGTGTAGTCATCCTGAATGTGAGAGCCGGGTTTGTTCTCTTTGTATGTGTATCTGTGTCCATCTATACTTCTACTTATCTATCTCTAAATGCCCATCCCAACACTTCTTCTGCTATGTAATGAGCTCATATTATCCACTCTTTAATTAGAGGGTTGTTTTCTTCCCTCTGGTCATTGACCACTGTGCCAAACTTTCCCTGAAATGACAAGCTTTTTCACACAGCTCCTATTTTGCACATTTATTCTTCTCCATTTTTTGTATTATTGACTTATTTTTATAAATGTGGTTTCTCTAGGAATTCTCTGCAGTTTCTCTCTAAATTTTATGAAACTAAGAGAAAGTGGATAAGATCCAAGTATTAAAAAATGATGCTTCCTGAGTCCTCAGAAACATAGTAGCAGATTTGCCTGGAATCACCAGAGGAACTAAGCAACTCCATGTTTCTTGCCAAAAATTATGAGATAGACGGCATGTTTTCCCATGTGTATTTTCAAGTAGTGTTTCTGTACTTGCACGATAGAAAAAATTCATTATTCTATGAACATGAATATGACTCTAATTATATGTAAATACTCATTTTATTGCATATTATTTGAGACTTTAAATGATATACTAATTGAAACTTTAGTGTCATGAGATTTATATACACGTAATTAAATTATTTATCATGTTTGCCTATTTTAAACTGAATTTTCAGAAATTGAATCAATTATACCTTATGATATGTACTTCTTTAGTTGTCTTGATGCTGCAGCCTATTTTCTAGCCAAAATAGTTAATATTTCTTTTTGTATTTCTGCCCCAATGCATTTTTAATTTTACCTAAAATTTCAGGTAGGACTGAAAATATTGTAATGTTTTTTATCTAACACAATCATAAAATCTACTTTAATTCCTGAGGATTTAAAACACCCTGAGTGCTATATATTTGTGTGCTTTATCTCTTCCTCTGGAACTACTGCACTTATGAAACTCAACAAATAATTCATGTTTTCATCTGATGGAATGATCAGTGTAAAGTGAATTATCTTTTGGTTAGAAAAACTGCAATAGGAGGATCAAAACTGAATGACTTATGTGTAGGTAGAGTGCAGATAAGCCAGAGTACCTTGATTTTGTTTATGCAAACTCATACTGAAAGGACAAGGAAGAAATTCTCATTATTCTGCCATTATAACCACAGTGATAGAGACTTGTAGGTAAGGAAAAAAAGTAAGAATAGGAAAAATAATGGAGAATTGTAACATCTAAAAACACAATGTTCATAGTATGAAAGAAAGTAGTTCCTGAGTGGGAGGGGAAATACGGCAGTATGAAATGGCTTATTGTTAACTGAGAATCACTTCTCATCAAGTTACATTCTAGTATTATTTAAGATTAAAGTGCACATATTCAGACAAGCTGTTTGCTGTGTTTGTAAAACACAGCACACTGATTTTTTTTATTAACTCTATTGACGTTTTATCAACTTCTGTGGCAAAAGACTTCAGGAAATTTTTCAAGATGTTTTTATAAATAGAATGGGGGGATTTATAAAAATAAATCCTACTCTCTTTGACCAGATTATCTAGGATAACTGCCCAAGATACAAACAAAACAATGACCTTGACTTTGTAGAAATATCAAAGTGTGTATATGTTCCTAAGAAATGTACTACGAAAAATAGATGAAAGTAGAATCAAAAAGCTATAATCTTAAGCTATAATCTTCCCACTGAGCTGATCAGTGGACTTTTGATGGTATACTGTAGAACTAACAATAGTTGGTTGTAAGGCTTGCTTCTGGATCTCTGTTGACAAATATTCCTTGAATACTCCTCTTATAATTGTAATTCAAATAGCACTTTTGATAATTTTAGGCTTATGATTTGGCTTGGTCTATAAGAACCAGTTCCAGGACAGGCTTCAAAGCTACAGAGAAACCGTGCCTTGAAAAACCCAAAAAAATGTTAATTTTGAAAAATAATTATGCCATGAAGGGCAGATATTCCCCATCAGAAAATATGTCTACATAAGAGTTCCTTGAATGACCCTGTCTAGAAAAAACAACAACAAAAAAGAATTTCTTGAATGCAAGTAAAAGTAAACTATGTAGTAGATGAAAGTGGAGAAGTGAAATATATTCCAAGGATCTAAAGAGCTGTGGGCAATCTTCACTAGACCTATAAAACCAAGAAATGACCCAGTTATAAATGAGAGTCTAGCTTTCCAAGATTTAAGCTTAGTGATTGTTGTGTTTGATAGTACTTTGGGCACCAGTCACATTTCTCCTTAACCTTCTGAGGGATCTAGACACTGACTCCTTGCCCAAGAGTTATTATGAATTGCTGAATGGTCTTTAGAGACATTAGTGAGGTTAAAGTGTTAATTTCCCACTTTCATTCTTCTTTTAGCAATCCCAGATTGCTGAACTGTTCAAACATCTTTTACTACTTCATTGCATCAATAAAGACATGAGAGTTTCATTTTAATCTGGATGTTTTTTTTTTCAAGAGTATAAAACAGATGTGAATCTAAAATGTCAAAGTTTTGGTATAAAAAAGTAACAAATGCAAAAATCCTTAAGCAAAGGTGTCCTCTTTTTTTCTCTGCTTTTATGTTATTCAAGTCCCCATCCTTTTAAAGAAAATTCTTTCTTCTGGCAAAAAAAGAAAAATGATAACAAGGTTTATCTCTGGTGAAATAGACTTTGCTCTGTGAAGTACTCAGAGAGTAGAAAGTGTGGAAATGACAGGTTAGGCTTTCTTCCCTGAGATTTATACTAAAGAACAAAGTGAACATTTTAAAGCTCACTCTATGACCCTATCAGGCCAGGACTGAACTTTGGGAAATGACCCAGAAGCCAGCCCAGGACACAGATTCTTCTGTGGTTAGTTCTTCTAAGACATACAGCAATAAGTAACCAGCTAAAAATCCATTCAATAAATCACAGTGTTCTAAGGACTTGTAAAAATCTGTGTTTCCAAATCACACATCTTAATTTCATGTATATTTTCACTCACTTTATTTTTTTTTGTTTTTGTCTTTCAATATTTGTCAAGGGACAACCTGAAAGGAATTAAACATTTTCATATACATTTTGGATAACAATCTTGCTTTTGAATCATCAATTCAGTTTATTAAATATACATTGTCTATCATATTTATGTCAATACAGATATTTTACTTGTAAATAGTTAAGTGAAATAAATAATAAGCTAATAAATTAAATGTAGTATTCTATAAAGTCCAAGCAGTTTTTTTTACAAAAATTTATAAAACATTTTCAACGATGACCTCAGCTAAGACTTCTAGCAATAGTGGAGAGGGATCCTGGACTGGCCATCTCCTGTAAAAAGATTGGTGAACATCCAAACTATCATCATAGAGCCTTGATCCAGCAACTGACAGAACCAGATTCAGAGAACCATAATCAAGCACCAGGCCGGTCTCTGGGGATATATAAAAAAGGGAGGTAAAGATCATGATGGAGAAATCTACTGAGACAGCTGAACCAAACTTGTGGAAACTCATGAACTCCATACTGAGGAGTGAAGGCAGGTGGGTTGAGGGGGAAATGCGGGCCAGGGGAGGGGGAGTGGAAGGAGGGTTGGAAGAACTGTGGATGGAATGTAAAATGAAATTTAAAAAATTAAAAAAGAAACATTTTCAATTTTGTTATAATAAATTTTCTAAAGGCAAAATCATGGGAATAGACATTGTAGGGAGCTAGCAAGGCAGAATTATTAGTCCACTAGGAGTGGGTATATTAGCCTACCTAGTCGGGATAATTTGACTACTAAGTAATGACAGCTGAATAGTATAGTTTCTCTCTCTCTCTCTGCAATTTTAAATTTCTTTAATATAATTACATTACATAAGTTACAACAGTCTGGAAGTAGGTGGTTTTCTAATGGTATGTTTTCATTAGCAATTATGACATTATTATCTAAGTGTTTTTATGAAAAGAACATTAAAGGCCGCAGCGGCAACTGTGTTGTCTCATTGCGTTTCCCCTGATGGTGTAATCTATGTCAGATATCCGTTAACCTTCTGACTAATAATTAAAAATGAAAAACTAGGAAGTTTCTTTGGAAGCAACACACAGGTTCAAACCGAGGACTGTGGAGGTTCCCTGTGTATGTGTGTACTTTCATGTTGCGTGCATAGCTTATGAACAGCTTTTAGTATTTAAAATGTTTCAAAAATAAGGCTCTAGAGGAAAGGAAACCAGAACTGTGCTCAGCTTAGTGGTGAACACTATTATTCCAGGATGGGGGAGGTACATGCAAAATGACAATAATTCTGAACCACCCCTGGGTCCCATACAGAATTTTAGATCATTTGTTTCTCATCTCATCTCAAATTTACAATAGCACCAAGAATAACACAAATCATGTGAGGAATGCATTTGGAATAGCAACAGTGAAATGTGTCTTTGCATAATTGTGTGACCCGGTGAAGCACAGAAGCCTATCACCTTGTTGCCTTTAGCAGGTCATGTTTCATACTTAGGAAGAACAAATTTATGTCTTATTTATAATATTGCTAAAAGAGTTAAAGACTTATTCATATTTAAATTATATTCTACACGCACATAATGATGTCTTCAAAATGGTGAACTACTAGAGTTTAGAGGTAAAGAAAGGTGCGAATTATTGTGTATTTGATCAAATGATGTCTCTTAAGTGTACTTTAGAAAGTTATTTACCTTTAGGTCTGAGAATGGTGAGCTAAATTTGCATGAACACATTTGAGTATTATTCTCTTTTTCTTTCTCTGTGTGTGTGTGTGTGTGTGTGTGTGTGTGTGTGTGTAGTGTGTGTGTGTGTGCATGTGTGTGTTAAGATTAACTGAAATTTTAGGAATTTCCTGAATTTTGATATATTCATTCTTTTATTGATTGTCAAGATTAATAAGCAAGTTTTGTGGTCTGTTAACACACACAACTTTCTTTGAGACCTTAACAAAGCTTTCGAAGTGGCATTAGTACCTACTTCCTATTTTAAATCAGACTGAGGGGACATAAGAACTGGAAGTATTACAAAAATATAGGACAACTTGATTATGCTTCCCTATAATATTTTAGATTTTTATGATACATTTATTTTATTTTATGTATGTGTACAACCTGCAACCCTGGAGTATGTGGAGGTAAACAAAGGCCACCAGATCTTTAGTTACAGGGGGTTGTGAACCAGGATATTGATGCTGGAAACAGATCCCTGATTCTCTGCAAGAACAAATGATCTGTTGCTCATTCCTCTGACTTTTCCCCTTTTAAAGAAAAATTTAAACTTTTAATAAGAAATAACTAATATAATTTTAGATGAAGCATGTGAACATGTTCCATTGGTGTAAACTGGCAATTTAAATCATGAAAAATTAAAAACTGTTTCATTATAACAAAGATATACTTATATAATTACTTATCTACAAAGATTTTTGGATTCTGTATGGGACATCGATGATTCAAATACTATGAAAAATAGAAATTTTTGAAACTAAACCTTAGAGTCTAACATTTCCCTTTCCATCCAATTTTATGAACTAATGTATTTATGCATATTTTAGAAACATTATTGCTATTTGAATATCTGAAATGCCACATTAACAATTTTTTAAAAACCAGCTCAATTATAGATGCCTAAGTTCATTTTGGGATAAATTATGAGTTGAAAAATGTCAACCTATCCTTCATCAATTGCTGTTTTCGATCTTCCTGTGGTGCACACCTGTGGCTTGTTGGCAATGCATTTGCTCCTCAGGACTGCTAAGCACTCCATGTTTTCAGAGTGGATCACCTCAGAGTTCTCTGTCACAGGTGTTTCTGTAATTGCAGTGTATCAGGAAACAGTTCGTACTCCCTGTCTTTCAGATTTTCCCTTCTGCATGCTGACAAACTTTGCTGACCCTTTGGCAAAGCAGTTTTAATGGAAATGTTTATAAAGGTCGAGTATGGATTCAGTTCATTGATTTTCAATAAATGAGGAGACATATACTTTACACCTGTGACATTTAGTAACATGCAAGGTTATTTTTGTAAGTTGTTATTTTCATATAACCAATCAACTTTCCTCGAATTTAAAAAAAATCAGATTTATTTAAAGGCTAGGATAATCACATTATCACATTTATAGATATTTTGCAGCTCATTTATCTGAATGTGATTTCATACATATAACATTTAAACAAATTTATGTATGTATTTTCAGGTACATTTAGCTTCAGTTTTTAAACTGTAAAGCTATATTTTATGCTGCATGCAACATGAGATATATATATATATAGGTTTAATTTTAAGAGTAATCTTATATAAAGATTGCTTATTCTAAAACAAATAATGCTAGTAGCCTTTCTTAAATTGATTATTTTATTTAGCTTTTTAATTTTATTATTTTTAATTTAGAATTTCATGAATGTATAAAATGTATTTGATTGAATCCACCCTCCAAGCCCTCTTCAGCTATTTCTAGCCTCCACACCTCTACCATGTCATCCTCCCTAATATCATGTGTGTTTTCACTACTCACTGAGCTGAGTGCAATCAGCACTGCCAGTATGGGCATGTGTCGAGGGCAATCCACTGAAGATGGCATGGATTACCTACCAGGAGATAATTTCCAAAAGAACATTGCACCCTCCCAGACCGCCTTCAACTGTCAGAGATTAAGCTGCAGGGAGGTGTCATGAATGCCTTCCCCATCTATTTTGGAATTATGATGAGTGTGATCTTGTGAAGATCTGATTAGATTTTAGTATTAGAATTTTTAATTTTTTATATAGTATTCTCTCATATATTACATTCTGACCGCACTTTCCCTTCACTCTCCCTCCCAGCCTCACCCCCCCCAAATCCCCCACCCCAGTCACCTCGCCTTTCCTCCTATCCACAGTCATCCACTCCCCCTCCCTTCAGAAAAGGGCAGGGCTCCATGGAATGTCAACCAAATATGACACATCAAGTTACAATAAGTTTAGGCATCTCCCTTCATATTAAGGCTGGATGAGGCAACCCAGTAGGAATAAAGGGTGTCAAAAAGAGGCAAAAGAGTAAGAGACAACCCATGTTCCCACAAGAACTCGTCCCACAAGAAGACCAAGCTACACAATCATAACATAAAGGCAGAGGGCCTAGATTGGCCCCATGAAGGATCAATGGTTGATGGTTCAGTCTCTTTGATCCCCTAGAAGCCCAGGTTTGTTGATTATGTAGGGTTTTTTGTGGTATCTCTTATTCCTACAGTTCTTCCTCCCTATCTTACACATGATTCCCTGATCTCTGCTTAATGTTGACTGTGGGTCTCTGCATCTGTTTCCATCAGTTCCTGAATGAAGCCTCTCTGGTGACAATTATGCTAGGTTCTGGTCTATATGTATAGCCGAATATAATTAGGAATCATTTCACTGAAGTTTTTTTCTGTTCTTGTTTGTTTCTATACCAGGTCTCTGGGCTTTTAGCCCCTGCTTGCTGTTCCTCCAGGCAGTGTAAATATCTTCTTCATCCTCTCAGAATTACATCTTTCACATTTGCACGTTATTGTAGTCACCCTATTGTTGCTGCTGACAACCAGATCTGCATTGAAACCTCCAAACAAATAACTTACACTGTGATATGAAGCTGGGAGATGGAAAAAAATTCAACAGCATAATAAAATAAAATGAACAAGCATTGTAAAGTAAAAAGGTTAGTTATAGAAATAATGCAGGAATCTGTAACCAGAGGTTTCTCTTCCACTCACCAGTTCCCGAATAATGAATGTGTTTCTTGTTTGATGTTGTTCTTGTTGATGGTAGTTTCATCTTTGCTTGTGTTATTACCTTTTCTTTCTTCTGCACAATACTTGATAATTGTGATTGTTGTATATGATTTTATGTTAAGATTAGAACCTTCTAATTTGGAAAATGAGGAGAAGTTTTGTGGGATTTCGATCCATTTAGCCAATGGCTTCTGGGAGCTATGCGTCCTAGGGGTGATCTTGTCTGCATATATGACCACTTAAAAGCTGAGAGGAGGGCTCTCTCGCTCTTGCACTCTGCCTCTTGGTATGATTGGAGACCAAGTCGCGGAGAGTGGGTGCGGTTGGTGTTCTTCACCCCTGGTTAGAAAGGCGGGATGAAGGTAACGGGCTCAGCGGCAGCGTCTGCTTTATTTTGTATCTGTGACTTTGTCTTTTCCTTGCACCCCTTAATAAACTGGTTGTTAGATGTGTGGGTTCTTGCATCAGAAATCCTTTCTGCCTTTTCTTCTTCCACCCCACAAAAATGTAATCAGCTTAATTTTCTACCAAATTCTAGCTATTTATTCTTATACACACAGATAAATGTAGATTCTCTTTGAAACTTGGAGAAGACCATTGCAGAAAGCCACAACAATCAAACTGTACAGAAGAACCGACTGAGTGATGCTCAGCCTGGGTAGGTAAATGGACAACACAATTAGTCTTCCCAAGGCACAGGGGATACTAGAAAAGAGAAGACACAAACTTTGTAGGAGCCAGGGGACCAGAAAAACTGCTGTGAGACTATGACTCCTAGAAATGACAGGGAGGCTTCACCATAATACCTCAACATTGTAACTACCCAAGTTAAGACCTGAACAAGCACAGCACCAAGAGACAAGCTAATGTCTAACAAAGAACAATAGGGAACTAATGACTGGTGAGAAAGGTGTAGCAAATCTTTCCCAGAGGTATGCCCTAATTATTTGTTCAGTACCAAGTGGTAAGGTATGAAATCATACACACAAGCAACATATATGGACTTATTATACTCTATTTGTGCAACAATAATAAAGAAAATAAGGTTATCGGTATGGCAGTAGGTGAGGAGATCACGGAAAGGGTTAGATGGAGGTCATATTGGAAGAACTACGGGTAGGAAAGGGAAAAGAGGAAGTGAAACAATTATATTTTAATTAAAAATCCATGCCCTCTTTCAAGGAAAAAGGGGGAGGGAGGAGGGGATGGGGGGTAGTGGGAGGGGACCGGGAGAAGGGGAAGAAAGGAAAAAAAAATTTTTTATCTTTAATTATGTTCTTGAATGGAAAAAATAAAACAAACAATGTATGGAAAAAAAATCTTAAAATATAGAATGAGTTAACCATAAGAAGACAAAGTATGCAACTTGGTTAGCTACTGTGGACTTAAACAAAAATGCCTTTATCTACCATCATAAAGGAAGAGGTTCCTGAAGCATTGGTCAATGCCTTTGAGCTATTGGGCAGGATAAATTTCAGGACATGGGAAAATGCTCTTTAGCTGTGTACCTAATGCTAAGCCTATCAGTCATTAATACACAGCTCCAAATACTGGTCCTCGTTAAACCCAGTGAATAGCAAAACCAAGCTAATAAACATGAGTGTAAGAGAGATTTCTGGGAAGGGTAGAAGTTTTAATGGTTGAAAGAAAGTTGGGGTGACAAAGGTATGCATTCTGTTCATGTACAAGAATGTTACATATGATGTATATGTGTATATATGTGTGTATGCGTGTACCTATATTTACAAAACTTAAATAACATTTACAAAGATAATATGATATATTTTAACAGTTATGATACTACTTTTAATTGTGTTAAACTTACAAGTGAGTCAAAGCTTAAGATTTCTAGAAAAAATGTTGACAATGTGAGCAAACTGCTGTAAATTATAAAATATGTTATTCTCATCCTTAGTGTGTTTGTATATTTGTATATGTTTTTGAGCATTTGGGGTGTGTGTGTGTATGCATGTGCTCACATGTGTATGCATGTGTACAACAATCCCCCATGCTGAAACAGAAGAAACAAAAAATATTGCTCTCGCGGACATAGTTTATCTCCTAGCTGGAAATGACTTCATCTCTAGGTTCTTTTTATATTTCCTTTTCTATCAAAATATATCATCTTAAAATTGCATCTGTCAGTCTCTTATGTTTCTGAGTGAACTGAAGAAAATAAATATAGCTCCCAAAGAATTATGTTTTTGAGTCTTTAAATAATGAATTAAATTGACGTCTTAGCAAGAAGCTAGATAGCAACCACATTGTAGGAAGAAGAGTGATATTAAGGAGCTGTGTGCTGAGCCTTTTTCAATAAGAAGGGGAAAGGCCTGCTCAGGTGTTAGTTTGCAGAATGTGGAGCAGAGCGCTAGTGGACTCTTTCTAAGAAATTCACACATGCTGTTTTGTTTTCCTTTCCATCAGTCGCAGTGCCTTCCTTGTTTTCTGTGTAACTCACTGTCATTTTCTAATTTAGTTTTTGAACAAACAATGCAACTCTCCAAGTACTTTTCTACTGTCACTGCTCATAGCATGTCTACCGACGATACTCAGAACTAAATAGAACATATGCTCTGCCCCTGTTTAAATGTTTGCTATTCTCATCTTACCAGCGGTATGGCTATTCATTAGATTCTTCCCTCAGCATGATTCTCCTCGCTCTGTCCACATCACTCTATATAACTTTGACCAGCATCACCTCACTTTCATCACTGGCAACTGTGCTTATGTTTCTGAAGGACCAAGAAGTTGGTGAAACTAAAGATCTACTAAATGTTATTTAATTTTTGTCTTTGCATGAGTTCCATCTCAGTCTTTTAGCATCAGTAATATTCTACAAGTTGTTAAAATTTCTCATTTATTCTTTTACTAAAGAGAACCTTCAACACATATTTGTTAATATTTGTAAAACTGAATGGGTGAATTTCTCTTACATGTAAAAATCTTTAATAACTTACCTTCACTTAACTTCTAGAACATTTTAAACATACTACTAGATATATCTCTATTAAAACTGAACCTGATATTGGAATAAATTGTTAGTATTATTTGATTAAATACATCGGTTTGGGTAAGTTATTTTATGGACTGAGTAGAAACAAAGTGAACATTTTCCTAATTGATCCACACAAACTTGCTTAATACTCTTATTTCCAGTGTTATACCATAGGTCTTTTTAGGATTAACCTTTATCTACTATGGATACAGGGTCCATGATTTATATTTTATCTTAGGGTATTTAAAATTGACCAGAAAGTCATCATCTATTATGCAGAACAAGGGACAAGCATTCACATGCTAACTTTTCTACTCTAAAAGATACACAACTTTTTATTTTCATTATGATATAGCAAAACATAACCCTCAATAAATCATCATATACTGTTCCATACTTAATGTAAATTTCCCTTTTTTATACAGAAACTAAAATATTATCGCATATTGCATTTATTATTCTTGAGTCCAAATAATAGCAAAAAGGCAAAATGGGTCTTGTTAATGGGTTCTGTGCACCAGCCATATTGTCAGAGATGCATTACCTGAGTCTACAAAACAAACCTATAGGCAGAAAGACAGTTGAGGATGGAAAAACAATTTATTCATTAAAGGGATGTGTCTTTTTTGATTTATGTCTGTTTGATGGTAAATTTAACTTTTAAGCTGAAAGAATCTGAACTGAAGCGGCTGCTGATTAAATGAAATACTTTGTTTCCTCGAACACTACACGCAGTCAGTTTGATTCTGGGCAGACATTTTTTTTAACCAATATTAGTACATGTTTGTATCTAGAAATTAGTAAGAAAATCTCAGATGTTTCCATATATGTCACTGATAGTACACTCCATGCTCTTCCTAGTGAGTCTAGCAGATGGTTCATAAATGAGATTTTGAGTGTCAAAAATCCTTAATTGGTACTTCCTTTCTGACTGATTTAACTGCTGAAACAATTAAGCCAGCTTTTCCTTTCCATCTCACAGTTCCTATCAAATGATTTATTGCTACAAACAGTTTTTAGTGTGAAAAGTTTTCTAATATATTTGATGAATTGGGCCTAGGAAAAACATCTCCCTCAAACTACCATTGTTTGAATCAATGGCAAAGGATAAAAGGCTTAGAGGGAAGTGTGCCCTCTGTGGGACTGTAGGCTTGTTTGACTTGATGAGTCTTCCTGGCTAATTCCTGGATGGTTTATGGAAAGGAAAACTTGCATCAGAGAGATAACAGCAGACAGAAAAAAAAAAAAAAACAAGATAAAGTGGAATGCATTTCTCAATGAAGTGATCCCCAAACTTTGGTTCATTGCTGTATTGTGTATTTTATCAAATGAGATACACAAATCTTCATTATCTCCTAAGTCCACCCTTAATTTTAAATAGGAATGCTTTGGATGGTGAATGCAGTTTTAGGTAAAAATTTATGGGAGTGGAAAATAGGGTTCCAATTTTACAAAGTAATGACAATACAGGCTCCTTTATAGTACATTGTCATCAATTCCTATGTCTTGCTTTTGAAATTTTCCCCGAATTTGCAGAATACTTACACTCTTGTAAACTTGCTTGTTACCTGAATATTTAAATTTCATTTTGAGAAAACAACAGCATACTTGTTCAAAATACTTTACTCTACAACATTGTTCATGTCCAAATAAAGAGAAGCAGACAACAACAACAAAACCCCACATAAATGAAAGCACTGTATTTATTACTAATTTTATTCCCTGAAGTTGAACAATTTACTTAATATTAGAGTTCCCTGTATAACTAAACTTCACTTCAGGTTCCTGAACTTTAATCTACCTGATTCAGTCTTACAAGTTGCTGCTAGTACAGACTCCTCCCATATTAATATAAATTAAATTAAATTTAAATTTAATTCTACAAATATGGCAGTACCTTTTCTTCACTAATATATGACAATCATGTGATATATATTAGATATTAGAATATATATGATATGTATATATTAGTTTTATACTTGATACAAAGATCCACCATAAATAATACTACAAATATCATCTGAATGAATGCAGAATCACTAAAGTATTTGAAGAAAAACATGACAAGGTTAGGGAAATACCTTGGGCAAAGATGCTGATAGAGACCTTTTAATGTTTTTACAGTATTACTAGATTACATTGGTTTTATTTAAAGGAAATATATTACACTCTAGTGCCTAAAAATACAGAGAAATTACAGAATATGAAAGTAAAAACCTATTTTATCTTTTCACACTAAATAACTATGGAGAAATAAGTACTTCTTTGAAATAAAATTGAAATGCAGAGTGCTTTTACTTGTGCCAGAAATATATAGAAAAGAATAAGAAAACTAAATAAATCTCTTAAATCTATAGCAAAACTCTTAACCTATGCCCACAGAATTTTAGGTTTACATGCTATAAATGAAATGCTGGAGAAGTCTGATATCAAAAGCATATACACAAAACAAGTAGTCATTGGATCACATCTGTAGTCATGTAAGTTAACAGGGAGATTCAGTGTTCTTTCAGAGGGAACATGTCTTATATACACAATACATATCCACAACAAGCAGGAATCATCTTTTTTGCTTAGTATCACCTGGAATATTTTAAAAATACAAATAAATGTGCTTAGAAAAGGGAGTGGAATTGAATGAAGAAGTATATAAGAGAGTGGAACAGAGGAAAGGAGGCAGAAAGGAAGGAAACAAGGCAAGAAAGAAGAAAAAAAGAAATGGAAGTAAGGAAGGTGGGGGAATAAAAGGTCCATGCTATATTACTCCAAAGATCTTATTTCTTGGCTTAGATAGCTCTTGATGACATTTTTGTCAAATTTTAAATATCTCCTTTAGAAATTTTTCATATTAAAACAAATTATTTGTTGTTCTATTCTGCTACCATATTTGTTTTTACTTGCATATAAATATAACAGCATGTAATGCCTTATGCATATCATTTATTTCAATTTAGCAGATATGGGAATATGTATTATGAATTGTAAAATTAGACTTTATTGTAATTCAGCAGTATCAAAGAATTATGGCAAGTGGTGAGAACAAATTTCTACTATTCTTGCTTGCTAAGAAGATGCAACTTGAAAAGATATGGTTGTATGATAAAAAATATAGAGAGAATGGAAAATTCATTTAAATTTTACAGCAATAAGATTAATATGATAACTAGGATAAACTTGAGAATTAAAACCCCTAAGAGCCATGTGTGATGTTCACAGATATAATCACAATCCTTGGGAAATTACAACAGGGTTGGCTCATGTTTGAAGTCACCATAGGATACTCAGTGGGTTTCATGTAATCCAGGAATACAGTTTCAGAATATAAGACAAAATAAGAATACTGTCTTAAATAAAAAATAAATAAATAAATAGATAGATAGATCGATAATCAAAACTAAATATTGCAAAGATGTAATCTTATCATAAAAGTGTGTACATGGCTAAAAATAACTATGCTAGTATTGCATCAAAATAGAAAAATAAGAGGATTAGTTATGTTTCCTTCATTAATTTTAGTGAGAAAAGCCATATTTGTCATTTTTGTTAGCCAAAACTAATGACATAGAAAAATTCTGTAAGCATCTTGTAGCATTTACAGATGTTCAAGCAAGATATGATGGTGTCATTATGGTGTTAAAGCCTGCTCCAGCAATTGAAATCATACAGTTAAAATTAGCAATACTGTCACAAGCAGAGTTCATTAGGGGCAAAAGGCCACTTAAAGAGAAAATTATTCGATCTCTGAAAGTTATTGTTGAAACACAACTATGATGTATCATCAAATATTGTGCATGAATCATGGTAATTGTCCACATTTATGTCTTTTGCAAGAAAAACAGGAAAATATGGGAGCTGTGAAAAAAAAGGGAATGGTAATGAGCACCTAGATAATTTTGTTTTTCTCAACACTAATTAAAAGTTACCTTTCTACTTGTATATACTAAAGACTAAGGAAGAGGTGACTTTTTTATTCAAGAAGAGAAACAAACATTACAGAACATAAAACCAGAGCACAGAGGAGAGCAGCATGAGGCTTCTTTGAGGTAACTTAAAAGCCTGTGTCAAGTTTTCCCTAAACATAATGTGTAACGAAACTGTCTTTCTTACTGAAAGTCCAATAGTTTGAGAAAAAAATAAAAGTTAACTTTGAACATTAGTTATAAATGATAAAGGCTGATGGCGCAAGTTTCTTATTCACTTTCCGAGGCAGGAAATGAGCATTTATATGGTAATCCAGATGTTCGGTATAGTGTCCACAGAGAGTAACCAGCAGTTGACAGTGGTTAAATAGCTGGCTCGCCCTGTACTAAAACATTAAACTTTTAACATGTAATTATTAAAGTATTTAAAGGTAGGTTTAACCGTAATTAAAGTCCATTAACATTTCATGATTATTCTTATAGAGTGGACCCTTGTGAAAAGGATATTTGGTCTTGTGCTAGCTTCAATTAGGTCACAGGATGAGGATAGTAAATTGAGAAGAGAGGACAATGGACAGAGAAGTACAATGATGCTGAACAACATCAATGAACACCAGACTTGGCTTGGGGTAAAGAAGACAAATTTGCCTGTGAGGGAAGATGTTTACATTTCTTATTTGATCTTCCTGAAAACAAATCATTTGGCAGTTTCTGATTTTGTAATTTGCAACTGTTTCTCTTTTAAAATATACATAGTATTTGATTTTAGTCATTCTGACTGGTGTAAGATGGTAGCTCAGAGTTGATAGCTTGTATTTGAAAAGATACAGAGTAAAAGGAACACTCCTCCATTGCTAGTGGCAGTGCAAACTTGAAGAGCTACATGGAAATCATTATGGCAGTTTCTCAGAAAGCTGGGAATCAATTTACCTCAAGACCCAGCACTGCCACTCTTGGGCATACACCCAAAGGACGTACACTCATATAACAAGGACATGTGCTCAACTCTGTTCATAACAGCAATATTTGTAATAGCGAGAAACTGGAAACAACCTAGATTGCTCCTCACTGGAAGGTTGGATAAAGAAAATATGGTACATTTAAATAATGGAGTACAGTTCAGTAGTTTAAAAAAAATCTTGAAATTTCCATGCAAATAGATGGAACTAGGAAAAAGCTATCTTGAGTGAAGCAACCTAGACCCAGAAAGACAAACATAGCATGTACTCACTCCTAAGTGGATATTAGACGTAAAGCAAAGGATAACCAGCCTACATCCATGACACTGGAGAAACTAAGTAAGAAGGCAAACCCTAAGAAGATGTGCATGGATCGCCCTGGAAAGCAGAAATAAACAAGATTGCCTGAGAAAATTGGGAATGTGAAGAGGAGAAGGGAAGGGTGGATGAGAACATAGTGTACAAAAGGATGGTCCAGATCGGGGAAGGACAGAGAAGAGCAAAGAAGGAGATATCTTGATTGAGGGAGCCCTTATGAGGCTAGCAAGAAACCTGGCACTAGGGAAATTCCCAGGAATCCACATGGATGACCCCAGCTAAAGCCCTTAGCAATAGTGGAGATGGTACTTGAACTGGCCTTCCCCTGTAATCATATTGATGACTACCTTAATTTCATCATGGGAACTTCATCCAGCAACTGATGAAAGCCGATGCAGAGAACCAAAGTTAGTACTGGGTTGAGCTTTCTTTATTCAGTATGGCAAACCAACTTGCATAGAGTAGGTGATCTTCTGACTACTATTTCCTGAGCTCTGAGAATTCACTTTTGACTTCATGCTGCTGAGTGCCCACCATAACTCCAGGTGGCACTATTAAACAGAAATCAGGATAGCTTTCTCTACACAGTACAAGGTCCAGAGATTGTCACTACAGATCAACCCAGGCACATACTTTCAATGTGTATATTAAGTGACTCTTGGTAATACATGTGTTCCAAGATAGAAATACATTGGGATACCCTGCCTTCCAATTGAAGAAATCATAATCATTTATTAAACTTGCCATTTCTTGTTCAGATCCAAGAAATCAGGCCATCTCTAGAGGAGTTACCCAGGGTAGGGCTATTCTATCACATTTTGCATGAAAATAGGGTCTTCTGAACTCCCCCCCCTCTCTTTCTCATTCTCTTTCTCTGTCTCTTTCTTTTCTTCTCTTTCTCCTTCTCTTGCTCTTATTTATTTTTTGTATTTATATTTTTCTCTCACTCTTCTGAAATACTTGAAGAAGATCCACATCCTTGAAAAATTTTGTATACTATTTAATGCTTTATTTGTAGAGTGTGAATATGGTGACATGCTCTCTAATTATGTTAACTATACATTGCAAGTATGCTCCATATCACATATCATACAAAAAGCTTATTTACATAATAATAAAATTGTATTGACATTTAAAGGCATTTCATAGCAGTTGTTTAAAAATATTCAGATTCATTAATAGAAACCGTGTAAATGGAAGTGCCAGAGATTCAAAAGAAAAATGAAACAATCAGAAACAACCAGAAGAGCCCGGTTTTTGACAAATAATCCTGAGATGTGTTCTCCTAATGAAAAGGGACTAAAGATGGAGTTTGAAATGTAGATGTTGTTGCAACACAAGGCAGTAGGTTCAATTTGCCACAGAGGATGGAAAAAGAACAAACAGAAATAAAGAGCAGATCTATAAAAAAGTTTATTTAATAGTTTTTCTTAATCTTATTTATTCTTTCATAGAACTAATATAAATATCTAAACCAGTTAATATTTGCTGTCAGCTGGAATATTATGTCAAAAAATGCCAAAAAACAAAAACAATGCTAGTCAGAAATTTCAGGAAGAGTTAATCTTCTAATCAGACATCACACACTATCTTCAGAACTTCAGAAAAATTAAAAGGTGTTTTAAAAGATGAGTGTAAGCACATTTGGCTTCTAACTGTTGCTAATACAATGGGTCTAAACCCCTTTCAATAGTCACAAGTATGCGTTGAGATGATAAATTTCACTCTCTTAATTACAGTATTTTAAAGTAAGTATTCAAATTAGCAGAAATACTTCACTTTGAAAACAATCTGAGCTGCTCAAGGCATTATTTGGTAATACCTGATATCATGACCTAGTATACTCATTAATAAAAAAAATATTTAGCTATAAACCAGTTTTGATAAATTATTTATAATATAGTTAATTATCACAAACATGAAACTAGTAATATACTCCTTATAATATTGTTTATGTTACTATAAAACCTACAAGCTACTAATTATTTATAAACAAAATTGAAATATGGATAAGTTGGATCATAAATCAGCACAATATAACATGATTAGTTGGTGATTTGCTGAAACTAAATCACCATTTAAAACACACTCAGAATGTTGACACTAGCATCCACTTTGAGAGTCTAATGTGCTCAGTCCAATGTCTGGAATGTAATGACTCAATTTCTGTATCATTTTTTGTTTTATTTTGTAAATATTCTAAAATGAAAACTCCTAGACTGTGTTATGTCCAGTATCTTTATTTAATAAGAAAAGGTTATTTGTTCATTTGGTGACCCCATTATTTTCTCATTAACCCAAATCCATTAAAAAGTAAAATAATCTGTTGACTCAATGGTTCATAAACATACAAGTAAATGTTCTTAGGGCACGCAGTAAGTAATGGAGCTATTATAGCTATAATTATGTAGATATACAATAGCCATTAAAATTTTTTAACTTACAGTTAAGTAAATGAATATACTAAAAAGTTCTCAAAGTAACTAATAATGTGAAGAACCAACAGAGGAAGGAAGGAGGAAGAGGAAATGTAAGAAGTAACTAGGAGAAGGAGAAGAACATACTTATGACATTCAAGAATATATGACTTCATGAAAGACATGAAGTTTGCCTTCGGAACATTTGTAACACTCATTATGGTATGTTATGTTCTCATGGGAGTCATGTGACTTCTTCATATGGCAAGGTCTGAGAACAGCATGAACAAGTTCTCCTTGTGGAGAATTTAACCCATTTTTGGCAAGGTTAATGGATAGTTCACTGCATAATTCTGGGCAATACCCTAGGAGCCTATGTGCTATTTGCTCTTTCTGCTTCCCTTATATGAATTATTCCTGGTTGCCTCTAGTTTCACTTTCTTAGAGTTATGGATGAAATGACTTTTACACATGGAAAACTTAACCTCTGGTGACTGTCATCTGGATGAGCCAGAGAGGATGTTGTTTGAATTTAGTGAACCTGATGCAGCTCCTGATGCCTTAGATGTGCAAGTAGATCACATAGGTCTTGAGGACCCTGGGTGGTTAGTAAGTTGCCTGAATGCCTGATGGCACATGTGTGGCCATTTAACCTGGAAGTGCCAGCACTTGGGGTGGCTAAACATTTGCCAGAGTTCCGGATAATGGGAATGATAACACCAACACTATAAGAAGCTGAAAGAAAGGAAACATGAGAACAAAAGATAGGCAGTGCAAACTGTTAAGAGTAAGATTTTAAGTGATAAAGTTTATAGGATGATAGGGGAAAACCTGGTATATCCCCCATAGGATATAGAGTAGTATAGAATGAATTGATTCAGTCTTGACTGATGAGTTGATTATGAGAACCAGAGGGAAATATTAAAACCATTAGAGGAAAATATTAAAACCATTAGAGGCAAAACTCTTTTTCACTTTGCATGATGCTGTAACCACAAATGTTGCCAGCAAGATACACTGTTATACCTGCACATGTGCCTACTTAGAAAACTTCCTTTGTCACTTGCAACACTGATTATGCCTTTAACATGAAAGCTATGAATCAACTAGGGATTGAGAACTGGTGGAAATGTTGAGGGATGGAGAAGGAATACAATAAGGGAATGAACTGACAATTATAGTAATTATTATTAGAAATTTAAGAAAACAAATATGAGTGTAAAACTGTTCATTCAAACTATTGAAACTGTATAAATAAAAATGACTCAGGCTATCAATGACCATGTATTTGAAACAGGTGATCAGAGTTTCATCATTGCGTTGACGTCACACATCCAGCCCAGGTCATCAGACCCACTGGGAATTAGGAGTTAGTCTCCCAACCATATTCACTTTATCTACTACCTGTTGTAATGGTAAAAATAAAACGGCATTGTTCCCCATCTGGCAGCAGCAGGCAGCGGGCCACAAGGGCAGCGGGTCCCAGGCAGGGCACCATGCAGCTGGTCCCATGAGGAGCTGCGTTGGGTGAGAAACAGAGATGGATAGGCACATCATGCAGAGTGAGGTTGGATATTTATTTAGTGGGTTGTGGAAAGTAAGGTGGGTGAATGTGGATAAGGGGGAGGAGAGAGAGTCAGAGAGAGAGAGAAGGAGAGACAGAGAGAGAGAGAGGTGGGGAGAAGGGAGAAAGGCAAAAGCTGCCTGTTTATGAGAGAGATGGATAAGAAAGAGCTCAGGCTGGAAGCCAAAAGAAGATCCTCTTGCCTCTGTTGACAGGGAAGGGAGTGGGTGGGGCTTGTCTCTTAAAGGGACAAGACAGACCATTACATGCCTATCTCTTTTTTATAATAAAAAGTCAGGAGGTTAGGCACAACAGATTAAAGGAATTAGGATGGCAGATTCCCAAGACTGCTTCATGCTTGTTTGTGGGTGTCATCTTGGGGGGGAGGACCTGAGAAATCTGGATGCTGGTCGCATCCTGGGGTATCTGGTCTCTTTGCTTCTGTCTGGTGTTTGTGGTATGGAAATGTCTGGTGTCTCTTACACCTGTTTAAGGTATTGGCAGTTTAGGTAAAAAAAAAAAAAAAATTAGGACCAGGGAATTGAGAAGGGTGTATCTGACCTGTTTAAGGTGGAACCTTTAATTGAGCTCCCTAGAACTCACAAGAACCAGAATGCACAAGAATTTTTGGGTTTGTAAAAACATGTTTTAAACAGCAGCAGAATGACTGTGACAGACGTTTTTACATAATGAAAAGTATCTTTAAGACTATGAACTGCAGCGTGAGAGAGAACTTTGATAGCATGCACTTGTCCTCACACCTTTATAACTTGTAGGTACACAGTAAAATTAATAACTTGTGTTTGTATTTTGCTGAAATTTGTTTGGTGAGGTTGTCCTTTTAAATTGACAAGATCTCTCAGCTATCAAACTGTGTCAGAGATCTTTGAGAAGAATGAAATTTTATTGAGTTATTGACTAAAAAACAACAGAGAACTTACTTGGTTGGCACCTAGAGCTACTCCTCAAGTTCCTCCATAGACGCTGAAGGTCATATGTTTCTTTGTTGTTTAGTGCAGGGCCTGCTAGGCTCCAGAAGTTCCTGTGGGCTGAGAGATCTGTAGGAAGACAAGTCTACCTTGACCTCAGCAGGTAGGCTGTAGATTTCAGCATTTCTGTCCACTTTCATTTTAGATGAAAGGCAGTTTTGTCTAGTGGTCAGAGTTGACAATTGAAGTAAATTGCAGGTAGATGTTGTTTTGTGCCCATTTGTCTTCTGTCTTCTTTGGAGGCAGTAGATACTGCTAGGAGCCAACCTGTCTCTTTGGGTTATGAAAAGTTTTTTTTTTAATTAAGCATTTAAATGACATATTCCCCCAGATCTCTGAGCAGTTGAGGGCTGTTTACGGGGTATAGCTTAGTTATAACTACAGTATAGAATCTGCCTGGAGAACTGGGTCTGAGCTTGACTGTACTGGCTCTAAACTTAACAAGTAAAGCAGAGTTGGATTAAGTGACTTAAAAGTACATACCAATTTAAAACAAGAGACTTATTGTTTTTGTAGTCTAAAATGATATGATGAACAGAAAATTTAAACATTTAATAGTAAACATAGGTGCATTTAAGTTACATGTATACACACACACAGAGAAAGAGAGAGAGAGAGAGAGAGAGAGAGAGAGAGAGAGAGAGAGAGAGAGAGAGAACACTAATTGATCAAAGTGGATGCTCTTGGTGGGCCCTACCAAAGGCTTACTACTGCTCAAAACACACATGTAACAGAGTCAGCTCTGGGGATCAGGCAGGGAATACCTCAGTAAAGTTGGTGGAACTTGGTCATCTGACCTGGCCCTCAGTTAAAATGGTGCTAAGGTCACCTGATCTCAGTCAAAATAGCAGCAGTCATATGTTGTATGGAGAAGCCGTGGTTTTTGAGCCGTGGGAGTTTTAAACAAGCTGCAGTGGGAACAAAGGCTAAAATTGAAAACAGATGTCTCACAGATGCACTCGACTAATATTGCCAGTTCCCTTGGGGCCAGTGGTGGTATTAGCAGAGGTAGTTTTAGGGTGGGACACCAGCAGAGCATTCACAGGGGGGCGGCTGATAGTTTGAGGGTTTATATTCCATAGCTATAAATATGAAAACAGTGACACCACAAGGACTATAGGAGGATGTCTGCTCTCTACAGACAGGGTGTTGATGAAACAGTGACACTGCAAAGACCATAGGAAAATGTCTTTTCTCTACAGGCAGGGTGTAGCTGAAGCCTGACCGGCTCTGGTCCAGGACTCAGAAGCCAGAGAAGCTAGAAGCTGCTGCAAGCAGTCTCTCATGGCGGGGGAGCACTTACAAGTGATCCAAAAGAAAAGAAAAGAGAAAGAAAGATCCTAGGGACCCAGGGCCCAAAGCAAATGCACCACCCAGCATATGCAGTGCTAGCACAGGTAGACAACCCTGGGTTGTCTGATCACATTTTTAGGTTTGGGAATCAACCAGAGATGAATGTCAGCTAAGGGTTCAACCATAGCCGTGAAGGCTGTGGTTGGGGGCTGGAATAGGAAACTCACCAACGAAGTCGCTGGTGTTCATAGAAGTCTGCGTTCAGGCAGATAGAACGCAAAACTGTTGTAAAGAAACCTGGTTCACAAGTCCAGGGTTCCATGTGTCCTCAGACTGCCCGCCTGTCGGCGGGAAGGAACGTGGAGAAAGTCTGGCCGAGTCATGAGAACCAATGTAATGGTAAAAATATAACAGTGCCATATCCCCAAGTGGCAGCAGTGGGCATTGTGCCACAAGGGGCAACAGGTCCCGGACAGAGCACCACGTGATATTTGAGAGACCTCAGTGGGTCAGTCAGTCCCATGAAGAGCTGTGTCGGGTGAGACAGAGACTGATAGGCATGTCATGCAGAATAAGGTTGGATATTTATTTAGTGGGTTATAGAAAGGAAGGGGAAAGGGAAGAGGGAGGGAGAAGGGGGAAGAGAAGAGAGAGGCAGAAAGAGAGAGAGAGAGAGAGAGAAAACCAGAGAGACAGAGAGCAATGGAGTTTTATGATTCCACTTCATTCCCTATTCCTTGAATGTTCCCTTTAACTTCTAATATCATCTATTTGATAGAATCATGCGTTTAAAGCTCTTAGAATTAAAATCATTCTTTCCAGAGCAGTTATGCAAATATGTATCATTAAACTTCATAAGCTACTGTTACCGATTCAGGTCAGCAATATGGCTAGCATAATGAAAGCAACGAAAGCATGAAGAACAGAGGCTCCCAGGGTCATGGCCAGATTTATGCAACAAACTGTCCACATGTCCTTGCCAATTTGAAGGCTCTACAGGGCCTGGACACAAGGGGATCCATTCTTGCTATTCTCACGTATTCCTTGAAGACATTGAGTGGCTCCTGCCAGTTATACACAGATATTATTCTTATATACACAGAACAAAGTTTATTTAGGGGTGCTCATATGTACATGTATTTAGGGCTGACTTATGGGGTGTCATCCCTTGAGAAAACTAATTCTCTTACCCTCAGCAACCATTGACTATCTATTGCTCATGATATAGGGATGGGGCCTTTCCAAGTTACCCTGATATCTTTTGGAATGTCCTCTGGTATGATCATTATGCAGGTCTTCTTTAAGCAACCATATTGTTGAATTTTCATTGGTACAACTTGGCTGAAATTAAAAAGTGGAAATTTGAACTTCTTTGAGAATTTATTTTAACCTAGTTATAATGCCTAAAATAAAGAATTGTACTAACAGCAAAGGTTGCTACAAATAAGGAAAGGGGACCCCAAAAGATACTTATATTCTTGGTCAGATATAGTTTATAAATGTTGTTGCTACTATGGCAGACAGTAAATTAGTGCCAGTATTTCCAAATTTCTAGAAGAATTCATGAACCATAGTTCAGGCTCTTTTGTGCATAGTTAGTTATCACGTGACTCATCTACATATCACATCTTTTTATTGATTTTTATTGAGCTCTACATTTTTCTCATCTCCCCTCCATGCCTCGCCCCTCCCCTTCAACCCTGCTCCAAGGTCCCCTATGCTCCCCATTTACTCAGGAAACCTTGTCTTTTTCTACTTCCCATATAATTAGTTCTATGTATGTCTCTCTTATACTACATCTAAGCAGGTATGAGTGACAGATAAAAGTGCAGCTAGTGTCTCTGATACATATGAATTGTTAGAAAAAGGCTATAATGAACCAGCAGTATTTAGATGATCAGAAAATTTCTGATGTTTTCATACTGAGATGCTGATTGCAGAAGGTCAGTAAATACATAAGTGCTTAATAGTTCAATAACCAAATGAGACTTTTATAATATTCTTTTGCAAGGTTTCTATGCTAAAATAATAATGGCGATGATGGTTCATGTAATTGCTCATTCTTCAATTTAAAGTGAAAATAAATACATATAATTTATTAATATTTTTTCTGTTATGCTTTTATGATTGTCTCCAAATTTTCAGTTATTTTTATGGAAATATAGTCTATTATTATTGGTGTTACTAGGTGGGGAATTTGATCAGAATTCAATAAATATTTAGGATTAATACTCCAATTGCTTTTACTATGATATTATAAATAGCATTTAATTATACTACAGCCATAATATTGAAATGTTACCCTGAAACAGAAGATCTGATTTATACTTCTAATTACTTGTTAAAATAGAGTTCTTTACAAATGGATGATTAGCATTTTATGAAGAGGTAGGAACTATTGATAAATACAATAATATAGAGGTGTGGTTTATTAAAGTCAATAAATTGGTCTTTGTCAGTTCAGTTATGAAAACTAAGTGACAGTTGTGATGGATTGACTTTTGTTCATATTGTTACTATAACTGAGATTAAAATGGTAAATTAGTTGATAAAATTAAGGACACAAGCAATGTAATTATGAAAAGAAGAAAAAATAATTTTATCATTATTTTTGGTATGACAGCTTCATTTCAAAATGTATTTGAGTATCTGAGATATATTTTGAGGAGTTTATTTTTATAATCAGATTAGGTATAGAATATTCAAAGCTATATTTTGACTGATGATTATGCCTTTCTGCTGATATCAATGTAAAACAACTTTTAAAAAATCTAAAAGGTTGGAGATACTCCAGATAGCCTACAATAAAGGAGTTATTAAGTTGAAGGCTCTCATAGTAAGTTCTTCAGTAAAAAAGTATAGAATGTTAGTAATATGAGCATGTTAAATAAAGTCTAAAAGTACAATTATTTATAGAATGCTTTTTGGCAACAATATTGTTTGAGAGAAGAAATTTTGCAAAGCTACAATCAAAGTCAATGGACATTAACTAGGACAAATGCCTTACTTGTCCTGTAAGAAAATGATTCATGCACTCTATCCGTTTCATGTGTAGTTAGATTCTGATGAATTTGATCCAAACTGGCTCATATATGATGAGAGAAGTTCAACTGAGAAAATATCTTCAACAAATTGACCTATTTGCAAGTTATGTAGGAATGTAAGTCTACTGTAGACAATGCCACCCTGAGCAGCTAGTAGTACTCTGTTGTGTAATAGAGATAGCTGAGAAAGCTTTAAGAGTCAAGCCTGTAAGCAGCATCTCTCCATGGTTGCTAATTCAGTTCATGTCTCCGGGTCATTTCTTGAGCTCTTATCTTGACTCCCTAGTAATGGACAATAATTTATAAGTTTAATCAATCCTTTCTTGTCTAAGTTGGCTTTTGCCCATGATTTTTATCACAGTAATAGAAACAAAAGCAGAACAGAAAGGCAGCAATTAGTTTGAGTATCAGAATTCAGGCACTGATACATGTCATGGTTGTGCACAAGAAGACAAGAATTTTGAGGAAAATCCTGCTAGAAATAATATATTAATAAGCATCAGACTTTTGTTTGTTAATGGGGTGATTGTAAATGGTTTGTTTTCAGCTAAATCACCTGCTTTTCAAATATCTTCTTCATTATTAAAATTATAAATAATAGATTTAGGGGGATAAGAACAATATTGCTGCAAGGAAAGTACATATATAGGTAGGAATAGAGGTTTATAAAATTGATTATTTCCTGAAGTTATTATTATTGGGCCTACTAGAGTTGAAGTGGAAAATAGAGCAATTTAATAGTTTTTCTTGTGGCACTGGTAGTTAGTAATAAATAATGTCCTTAAAATACACAAATATAGCTGAGGTTTGAATGATTTTAATTATTATTTTGCAATGGGAAGAAGTAGGTTACTAAAATAATTACCATGATGACTATAACACTAGAGGACATAGGATTGATTTAATGTTGGGTTCTTCATTAGAGAGAAACAACACAGGTGAGGGACAAATCATGTTGGTTAATAAGTTGATTCACAGGTAATAAGAGACTATTTAATGATTTTTTAAATCATGAAATTTCTTGTATTATTAACATTGTTAGGTCTTGGTATGATGAATTTAGATTTGTCTTATAACATGCTATCAATTGGAAAAGTACAGTATCTCTAACATAGTCACATAAAATGGTCTATAGACTAATGTTTCAGTACCAGCACTATCAAATTATCCAGTGAAAGAAATGATGTGATTACTGTATATTATAGTAAAAAAAAATGAAATAAGAACCTGAAGAATGTTTCAAGGTTAAGAGTACTGGCTACTCTTCTAGAGAGTCTGGGTTCAGATCCCAGCACAATCATGGTGGCTCAAAACATTCTATAGCTCCAGTCTGAGGAGATCTTATGCCCTCTCCTGTCCTCAATGAGGACACTTCATGCATGTGATACACAGACATACATTTGGGTACAGCAGCCACACACATAAAATACAATTAAATTTGCATTAAAAATATTAAAACGTTGTTAGTGGTGACCATCATAGTAGTGAGAAATACTGTGTTTTGATTAAACTCATTAAAGATAACCTTAGTAGACCAAATAATTTCACTGTCACATTCAAGAAAGAAAATTCAGTACTTCCTCTTGGACTTATTTAACCAAAAGCAAGCCAATTTCTGAATTCTCTACTTCTCTTCCAGTGTCTTTTGTCTGTATTTCTAAAGGGTTTTACTTTGCACATATTGAACAGAACATAAAACTTAACATAGGGAAGGAATGAGGGGTCCTTTACATAAGGCTTTATAATAGTTTCACAGCTTTTAAGCTGTTTAATCTAATACCCCAAACGGTCAGTAGCAAAAATATACTATTGTCAAGTTATATCTATAAATATTGTTTACAACACTCAAGGTTGCATAGGTTTTTTTTTCTCAGCCTGTTTTCTGATTTCAGTGAATGATTACCATAACACATAGTTCATAGTTCATAATTTGCAGTAAGTCATCTAAGAGTGTAAAACAGGTTCCATCCAGAAACTAATGATACCACAAGAAACAAATCAAGCACCTTAATGTTCTGTGGGTCAGAAGGTTGATATACTTCTAAAGTCAGGAGGTGAGGAAGACTGATTGTAGATTGGGAGCTGCAGTATAGGATGTGTCTTTGCCTTACCCAGTCTTTTGATTGTTGTTTTTACACTCAAAAGACATGGTATAAGGAGGTAACCACATCTCCACTTGTATCCTCTCATCTGCATATAAAAGTCCATTGTGTCTTCCTACCAAATAATAAAATGCAATAATTTCTTCAAAATTAAAAAAAATGATGCAACTAAATATTAAATATTAAAATTTTAGAATTAAAAACAGTAATGTGTTAAATGTACTTGTACGGTTCAATTTCATGCCATTGATGTACATTTTCAAATTTCAAAAGACAAAGACTGTGTTTTTTTCCACTGTCATAACTTGTTCTCATAAAACACATAACAATGGTGTTACACACTACTGTCATTTTGGAAGTTGAACATGCAACAAAGATATGTGTGGTGAAATGTTCTAGTATTGACTTTGTTACCTAGTGATTTATCATCATTAATCTTAAATTATTGCAAAGTTAAGTGAAATTTCATTGTGTTTCAAAACAAAATTAATCTATATTGATAAATGTAATAGATTAAGTAGAATATAAAATTTCAAATGAATAATATTAGTATAACCTTGATTCATAAGCTGTCCAATATTCACATAAGGTAACTGTACTATCTTGGTTGGCTCAGATTATCAGAACATCTCATCACTGTTCAGTGATCACATTAAGAGAGAGAAATATTTTCAGGCTAGCATGAGTAAGAACAAGACAGGAAAGGTAGTTTCCTTTCACACTTTACTCATCTTCAGCAATATTTCTCCTAGTGGGTAAGTGCTCTCTGTGATGTGCTCATTTTTTTTTTTTTTGCTACCAGTAGGAGCTCCTCAATACAAAGAACTCTTTTTCAATGTCATGGCAGGAAATAAAATAGTATTAGTGGAAATATGGAATTGTCTTCCCTTTAGGGACTGAGAGGCCAACCAGGGAAAAATTCTTTTTGTACGATGTCATCCCCTGTGAATGTTTTAAGAACCTGAGTATGTGATATTACCAATTTCACTTGATGGCAGGATACTGAGGTGACATATGGCCAAAGCATATGCATGGCTAAAACTTGACCTTGAACCAAATGAAAGTTGACAGTAATGATGAGTGCTGTTTACACTTGCAAAGATAGTAAGCAATTTGATTAAAATTAGATCTACTTATTCATGGAAGATAATCATGGAATTTTTTAAAACACATGTTTTTTTCATAATAAAGCTTAAGTGATTTATGTAGTTTGCATACGTAATTAACCCTTGTGTAACAAAGCTAATCTTGACATTTAATTATCCATTTATAGCTAAGTTCTCTACTATTCAGAATATCACTTCTAAGAAACAATATATTAATAATGATTATATTCTTGGAGTTTTATGCTACTTTCAAGCAATGTTTAATATATCTACCACAAGTTAATACTAATATTGTTCAACAAATAATAGTTCTTATTATAGCTAATTGCTATAAAATAAAGTAATCTGCCTTTTGATTAGTTTGGATAAGGGTTTGTCAATCTTGTTGATTTTCTCAAAGAACCAGCTTTTTGTTTCATTGATTCTTTGTATTGTTTTCTATGTTTGTATTTTGTTGATTTCAGCCCTCAATTTGATTATTTCCTGTCTTCTACTCCTGGGTGAGTCTGCTACTTTTTTTCTAGAGCTTTCAGATGTGCTGTTAGGTCGCTAATGTGAGCTCTCTCCATTTTCTTTATGTAAGCACTTAGTGCTATGCACTTTCTTCTTAGCACTGTTTTCATATTGTGCCATAGGTTTCAATATGTTGTGCCTTCATTCTCATTGAATTCAAAGAAGGTTTTAATTTTTATCTTTATTTCTTCCTTGACCCAGGGGTGGTTCAGTAGTTGACTGTTCAGTTTCCGTGAGTTTGTAGGCTTTCTGGGAGTAGTATTGTCGTTGAATTCTAACTTTACTTCATGGTGATCCAATAAGACACAGTGGGTTACTCCATTTTTTTTGTATCTATGGATGTTTGCTTTGTTACTGAGTATGTGATCAATTTTAGAGAAGGTTCCATAAGGTGCAGAAAAGAAGGCATATTCTTTTTTGTTTGGGTAGAAAGGCAGAGAGAGAACATCCAAATTAACAAAATCAGAAATGAAAAGGGGGACATAACAATGGACACTGAGGAAAATAAGAGAATCATTAGGTCCTACTACAGAAAAAAAACCTGCACTCCACAAAACTGGAAAATGTAAAAGAAATGGACAATTTTTTAGATAGATACCATATACCAAAATTAAAGCAAGACCAGATGAGCAATTTAAATAGACCTATAAAAAGTGAGGAGATAGAAGCTGTCATCAAAAATCTCCCAAACATAAAAAGCCCAGGGCCAGATGGTTTTAGTATAGAATTTTACCAGAACTTTCAAGAAGAGGTAATACCTATGCTCCTCAAAGTGTTCCACATAATAGAAACAAAACAGTCATTGCCAAACTCTTTTTATAAGGCTACAGATACCCTGATACCAAAACCACACAAAGACTCAACCCAGAAAGAGAATTACAGACCAGTCTCACTCATGAACATCGATGCAAAAATGCTCAATAAAATACTGGCAAACTGAATCCAAGACAACATCAAAACAAGCATCCATCATGATCAAGTAGGCATTATGCCAGAGATGCAGGGCTAGTTCAACATACAAAAATCTATCAATGTAATCCATCATATAAATAAACTGAAAGAAAAATACCATGTGCTCATTTCATTAGATGCTGAAAAAGCATTTGACAAAATTCAACACCCCTTCAATGATAAAGATCTTGTAGAGATTAGGGATATAAGAATCATATCTAAGTATAATAAAAACAATATACAGCAAACCAATAGCTAACATCAAATTAAGTGGAGAGAAACTCAAAGTGATTCCACTAAAATCAGGAACAAGACAAGGCTGTCCACTCTCTCCATATCTCTTCAACGTAGTTCTTGAAGTTTTAGCAATAGTAGTAAGACATCATAAGAAGATCAAGGGGATTAAAATTGGAAAGCTACCATTAGCTCAGGAAACTGTCTTAGTGAGAGTACGAGCAAGGAAGCCAAGATCACGAGGGGTTCATCCACTAAGACAGTAGCTCACAAACTCCAACTGGACTGGGAGTGAAGGAACATGGGAACAAACTAGTCCCTCTGATTATAGCTGATAGTTGGGGCAGAGTGAGGGACCACTGATAGTGACACTGGGATTTGTCTCTACTGCATGTACTGGCTTCTTGGGATCCTATTCTCTTTGGATGTATACCTTGCCCAACCTAGATGTAGTAGGGAGGGTCTTGGACTTTCCATAGGGTGGTGTGCATTGACTTCTCTTAGGATTGGAGGGGGTGGAGGGAGTGGGAGGGGACTGGAAGGAGAGGAGGGAGTGGGAATTTGGATTGGCATTTTTTTAAAGTAATAAAATAAAAAATATAAAGCAATCTATTATAAAATGTCCATAGTATAGTGAAGTAGTAGTAATTAAAGAAAAAAGTTTAATTTTCTTATTGCAAGTAGAACATTTCATTGAACTCTCAGATTTTACATGAAATAATAAATAGTTCCTTAAATGCAATTCTGACTATATCATGTTTTTCTATGTGGAGCTACTTTAAAAGATGCAACTTACATTTCTTATAATTCATGAATACCTCAGGTGTAATCAGAATAAATCATATCGACAAAAAAATACAGAGACATTTTGCATGTGGCACAAACTACTACATAATCTGGATTCTGTCATATATCTATCGCCATTAGTACTTAAGGCCATTTAATTACCAGTACCGTCTGACATTTTTTTTATTTTGAATCACTGTCTTATATTTTAAACTTCCACATAGATTGTGTGCAAAAGAATGCATTACAGCTGCTGTTTCTTTGATTTGGTCTTTTGTACAGGAATTATATAATTAAATTCCATTTTGTTGACTTACAAGTCAATTGGAGTTTATGTAACTATCAGTCTTTTCTTGTGAGCTGAGAGAATTAACTGCATAATTCTTGTTTTGCACCATTTATGTCCAGTGTTAAAGGAAATTCAGACTTCCTTAAATAAAAACATATTTAAGTATATATACATATAAATGCACACCCAAACACATATATGGCACATAAGTATCCTGTCACCTTCATCAGTAAAATTGTTGTTGCTGATGCTCTGTATAGACTTCAATCCTCATTCTGTTCTGTCAGGGAATATACATACATACATACATACATATGCATATGTATGTATATATGTATATTTTCCAAGGTCATGTGAAAAATCATGGTGGAAAGATCCTACCACACCAGGATGTGTCAATTGCTTATGTGTACCATCATAAAAACATGCTACCTCTTCAATTACAACAACTTCTGGAGTATTCCAAGTAAAAATTGATAATAAAAGTACTGATACATAAAGCAGTATATTAGCACATAGTAAAATATATGTTAAAATTCAGCCACACATGGTATAATAGTGACATAATGCATTGTTTATAATTAGCATGGCTATAAAATGGTAGATATTTGTTTATAATGAAAGAACACATATTATACTGTATGTACTTTTATAAGTGACACCTTATATTAGCAATGATACATGGGGACACATTGGATGTATATTAAAGCAGACTGGACTAATAATAACCAGAGGACAGATGAGGGATGCATTACAGGCATGCCAGATTCAATTCTTGGTGAAGAAACAAATGAAGTAGACAGAACATCTGCAAACACGTGTGCAAGTCTCAATCCTATCAGCACAGACTTTGACATCCTTAGGCACTACTGCCAGATGCATTACAGATACATATATTTTAGAATTCTGAGAGAAGCTAAATTCTAAAAAGAAACACATATTTTTCCAGTTTATTTATGTCATCATAAGTTTGCTTCAGCAGAGATCACTGTAAAGGAAACAAGCTTGGTTCCAGGCATGGAAAATGTGGATTAGAACAATGATTTCCTTCACTTTGGATATCTCTGTCTGCATATGTTGGTTTTTAATCCTTAAATAAATCACTTAATACCGCTGATTCTTTCTTTTATAAATAAGTGTTTCATAATCACTATCACACATTTAAGCCATTAATGTTCAGGATAATTATGTGTTTAACACATGTTTAACTATAATTTTAGTGAAAATTGACTAACTATAAATAATCACAGGATTTATTTTGCACCAAGCCCATTAGCTATGTTTATGATGGTAACTATTGTAAATAATGCCTTACTATTTAAACATTCTTCTCATGCACTGTAAATTAGAAAGCCTAGAAAACCAAAGGAAAGATGGATATTTATTTAAAATGTCTGAACATATACTGTTGATTATACTAAGAATACTGGTGGTTTCTGGACTTACAGCTTCACATAAAAAAGGCAGTAAATATGTATTTGAGTTACTGATATGGATCAGCATCTCTATTTTCTTTAACTCCACAGTTAAATTGTTTTGGAAGATTGAATAATACATGCAATTATCATATGCAAATGAAGGAGGAGGTTTGAGAGGTATATAGGAGAAGATTAATATAAATGGAAAATTAGAGTAGCAAAAATTTCTACACTTTCCTGTGCAATTCTTAATCTTTACACGAACACCCTATGTTTTTTTTAGGCTTTGCTATGCAACCAAAAACAATCACCACTTATTAATGGCATTCTTAGAATAAATATGTATTAGAGAAAATGAAGGCATCTATCAACTTAAGAACAATTTACAAAGCACAGAATATAAATGAAAGGCAGGGGCTGAATCGAGTCTATTGCAGTTCCATACTATCTTTATTTCTTTAGCTTAAATGAGTTACAGAAAACTTAAACATATTTTGAGAGTTCCACCACAGCCCATGGTGAATGCTTAGATACTGTTTACTTGCCTACCACAGCCCATGGTGAATGCTTAGATACTGTTTACTTGCCTAGGCTGAAAAGATGATAAAGAATATTCCACGGACTTTTTTTAAGACCAAACAGTTTCTTCGTCAAACATTAAAGTCTCCAGTAATTGGCAGCACTGTTTGCTTTCTATAAATTGGTGGTTAAATGAATCAGCCAGTTAATGGAGCCTAAGTTCTCTAAAGGTAGTTATTCCCTGAGAGCTTAGTACTAAATATGAAAAGAGGAATTCTACTTTTAGAACCCATTAAAATGGCTTAATTTAAATTATTATTCTTCAAACTTTGGAAAAATACTTTTGTCCTAGAGTAAGAAATTCCAAAGCCATTCACAAGATTTAGACTGTATCCTTGAGGAAAATCCTCTTTGTCCTCTTAATATCCAAATTTGACACCTGGTCCCCATTAAAGTCTGGAATCAATATCACATTAACTACACCCATAAATAAGTGATTGTTTATTTACTCACATGCATACTTATAGCCTTGTAATTAAACTTTACTCCCCAGTGGCACAGCTACACTAATTACAGTATAACAATGAGCAGAGTCAGACATCTTATAATGTCACAGTATAGTATTGACATTTATGGCCTAGAATTCTCCAGTCAATACTGTTTATACAATCTTATTTCCCCTTTCTCTCTAGAGTAAGTTAAGAATTTAATGACCTCCTTAAAAGATTTTCAATAACTTCATCTCTCTAAATGAGTATTCTTTTTATTTTATTATTTTATTTTTATTTTTTTATTGCTTTGTAAATAATACCATTCAAAACTTCCACTTTCTCCCATTTCCCTCCCGCTCCCCGACTCACCCTCCCCACTCCCTCTCCAGTCCGAGGAGAGGGCAGGGTATCCTGCCCTGTGTGAAGTCCAAGGCCCTCCCCCCTCCATCCAGGCTCTATTGCATTCAAATAGACCAGGATCCCAAAAAGACAGCACTTTCAGTAGAGACAAATCCCAGCTCCACCGTCATTGGCCTCTCAATCTACCCCAATCGTCTGCCAAGTTCAGAGGGTCCAGCTTGATCACATGCTCGTTGAGTCCCAGTCCAACTGGCTCCTGTGATCTCCCATTAGATCAGGCACACTGTCTTAGTGGGTAGACCAACCCCTTGCGGTCTGGACTTCCTTGTTCATCTTCTCCTTCCCACTGCTCCTCAACTGGACTTTGGGGGCTCAGTCCAGTGTTCTGATGTGGGTCCCCATCTCCATCTCCATCTGTCGCCGGACAAAGGTTCTATGGTGATATTCAAGATAGTCATTAGACTGACTACTGGACAAGGCCAGTTCAGATTCCCTCTCCTCCACTGCCCAGTGTCCCAGCTGAAGACATCCCCTTGGACACCTGGGAACCCCTCAAGAGACAATGGATAAAGAAAGCGTGGCACATCTACACACTAGAGTACTACTCAGGGGTTAAAAAAAATCATCTTGAATTTTTCAGGCAAATGAATGGAAGTAGGAAACAATATCCTGAGTGAGCTAACCCAGACCCAAAAATACGAATATAGTATGTACTCTCAAATCAGGGGATTCTATCCATAAACAAAGGACATTGAGCCTATAGTTCGTGATCCTAGAGAAGCTAAGTAATAAGGTAAACCCAAAGAAAAACAGATACAGATCCTTCTGGAAATTGGAAGCGGATGGGATCGCCAGGCAGGGGATGGGAGCATGGGAGTGGGGGTGGAGTGGGAGGAGGGGGAGAGGGGGGAGAGAGGGGAGAGGAGAATGATTGGGAAGAGCTTGGGGGAGTGGGATGATTGAGAGGGAAGAGGGACAGATATAGGAACAGGGAAGAGGATGTCTTGGTGGGGGAAGCCATTTTGGGGTTGGCAGGAGGCTTGGTTCTAAATGAGTATTCTTAAAGATGATCATATGGATTTCTAAGAAAATCCAAATTGCATAATATTTACTAATGTTAAGTTATAGCAAAGACCCTTGCCTTTCTTACTTGGATAAGGATGTTTTAAAGGTTGCAAATATTTTTAATTACTGGTTCTCGTTGTTCAACAACACAAGACTAACATCTCACTGAAACGTTTAAGCTTTTGTTTCCAAACCAAGTTTGTCATCCTTTCATATAATATAAGTCATGTGTTAACTATATGCAATTAAATTTGAATTAACACTCAAGAGGGAAATGACAGTTTATGAAAATTTTAATAAATAAGTTACTTTATTTCATGCTAATATTTTATAATGTATTTTTGTTTTACTAGGAGATACATTCAATGATTTGTCAATAAAAATTGTGAGCAATTTTATCTGTGCCTCAAATTTATTCTAAACAAAATTTTAAAAGTCTTATTAGTATTGGAAGGCTCCAGGGAACAAGTGAATATTATTTAGCTGGCTTGGCATATCTGACTCAAAGATTTTTGTAACAAATAAAAAATAACTTAAAGAATTATGAAGAAATACTTACAGACTCTACCTTATGATAATGATTCAACCTGCTCTATTTTTCATTATTTTACTTTAACAAGATGCAATGGCTGTATTTAGTAAATAGAAACTGAACTCTGAATTTTGAATTTTAATCCCTTCTCGACTTGCTAGTAATTGAAAATGTTTTCTGTCCATACCAGACAGTGGCAGTACTAACAGATTCAAATACACAACGTGAAGAACACGGTGAACAACAAAGAACCCAGTGTAGCTAAAGAATGAGCTTTATCAGGTGTTCAAAATAAATGAACACTCTTAGTGTTTTCTCATGAGTTTATCATACATGAACCCTGGGTGAGTGGAATGACATCTCCACATCTCCAGGTGTCAACACTGAGAGCTTGTGAACACTCCATGGAAGAACAGCATAGTAACTCTAGAAGTCAAATAAAATGTTTAAGAAAAGTGTAGCATATAACCCATACTAGTGCATTTTAACAATAACTTTCGGTTACTTTGTGAATTCTCGAAATTGGTATTTTGGAATGATGATAAAGCAATCTGTAAAATGACAGGTGTCTTAACCTAAATTGATTATTCATACCTCCAGTGCTGTGAGTCTGAGAACAGGTAGCAGCACATCCCATTTCTGATGTCTCTTTGTCTGGCTAAGAATAAGAAGCTATCTCATGTGGACTCATTATAATTTCTTGGTATCCTTCTATAAAGAAAATATAGGATTCCTTATGTAAAAGACATTTTACCAAGCTCTGCAGTTTAGCATTACTTAAAACCAGATTCAACATTGAGCCCTTTTTATAGACACAATTGCCTTAGAAGTCAGAGCTTTGCCACAGAAAATTGCGAGGATTACAAGTATTGAGTCCATGGCAGGAAGCACATAGTTTCTATAAACAAAAAGGAAGAAATTTGGATAAAATGGTTGTCCTTAATTTTTGAGTTTATTCTTTGGGACATTTGAAATATCTAATTATGTTTGGAGGATTTTGCAAAACTCACTTAATCTCAGAAGACCACATTCCCTATATATCAAATTTTTACATTAAGCCAAATTGAAGAGTAAGTAAATTCAACTCAGCATAGCAATATAAATATTAGATATCCCCAAATAAACTTTATTTTAATCTGGTTTATTCCTTTAGTCAGTTTAAATCAATGCACATTTTCATATGGCTTTAAGCCATTGTTGTTCCTTTCTAATAATATAAAATGGATGATTCAGTCACTGAGACAAGCCAAAATAATTTGTAAATTGGATGAGGATTCTTAGTTAAGAAAAATACCTGAAAGAATAAATTATTGAAAATTGCAGCCTGGTTGTAGATTCCAGGAGCCACTCAAGTAGATGAGCACATGGGGAAGATTTTAAGGCAAAACTACAGAGAGAATGTAAATCACTATCAAACCATAATGTTTGACTACAGAATCAAAAGCAAAATTGACTCCAGTCCAAGATTATACAGGTAGCTGTTGAACAGTATTCTTGCAAACATGTTTTTATGTAAAGAGTTTGGTTTATACACAGCTGTATATCTGATCAACTCTTTTGTGGCTGATGAAGTAAGTAGAGGATAGATCAGCATTTATAACTTCCCATTTTTGTTTCATTTAGTTGGGAGGATGAATCACAAGCAACAATATTTTAACTTTGATACTGTACAAGTATAGCATACATCTTATGTGATATATTGTGTTGAAGGAAGGATGCTTGTTCGTCCCAGCCACCAAGAACCAAAATAACCACACGGAAACTATATTATTTAAATCACTGCTTGGCCCTTTAGCTCTAGCTTCTTGTTGGATAACTCTTACATATTAATTTAACCCATTTCTATTAATCTGTGTATCACCATGTGGCTGCAGCTTACCAAGTAAAGTTCCAACATCTGTCTCCCACAGGGCTTCATGGCTTCTCTCTGACTCCACCTCCTTTCTCCTAGCACTAAGCTTAGCTTTTCCCCTCCTAGCTCTGTTTCCCTATAGCTCTGCTATAGGCCCAAAGCAGTTCAGCAGTTCCTTTATTTATCAATGATAATCAGAGAGGGAAATCCCATGTCAATATTGTATGTATTTCCTGTCACATTAATGAGATTATTATAAATGAATATAAACTATAAGATGATACTGATTTATATATAGAATTTGAATATTGGCTGTCCTAACTATCTCTAGTTTTTATATCTAAAACAGAGAGCAGAGCAGTCATATTAGTTCATATATAGGTTTATTTTAATATCTGAGATAATAATGCCTAAGGATAAACAATTTCTCAGGTCAATATTTAATGTCATAAACTTGTCTATCAATATGCAACAAATGATTATAATTACCACTATCACTTTAATCATCATCATTGTCACTAAGTAAAGATATGATTTCAGTCACCACATTTATCATTGGATAATACATAGTTTCAATGGATTCATAAACACTAACAACAAATATTAAATTTAATTTTAAAAATGTATTTATGTTATGAGTATCTTCAAATGGTATCTTGAGCACTATGTTACACTAAATACTCTCAGTAATTCTTATGAAAGATTGCTGAGTACTGTTGACTCATCACTTGGCATGCAATAGTCCTGAAGCCATGCCACTTGCATATAGAATATATGTTCAATCTGCTCACTGAGGTTTTCTATTTTGCATTTTTAATCTTAAAGCTGTGTCATTTCCCCAATTAACATTTATCAAGAATTGTTTCACTTAGAAGGCAGTTTGATATCATGTCCATTTAACAAGATGGTAGGGATATGGTCCCTCCTGGGGCAGATGAGTGTCGCAGAGATTTGGTCACAGTCATAGTACCAGACATGAGTTTCCTCCTATAGAATGAACTCCATATTAAAATTGAAAACAGTTGGTTACTTCTGCAAAATTCAGATAACTACCACACAAATGGGTCTATCTTGGCAAAACATTTGATGTTTTACTTTCTAGGAGTCATAATTGGACAAGATTCTTGATGACATTTTCCTTCTAGCCTGTTTAGTATCTCCTGACACTATGGAAGCTAGATATTAGGGAGAAATTTTCCAAATCAATTATAACTTTCTTTCTCCATATCCTCTCAACCAATCATGTGGTATCATCAGAAGTAATCTTACCATCAGTTATGATGGGTAACCAAGACATACAGCAAATGTTCTGATTTGTTCTGAGGGTCTATATGATTCTCCATTGAACAACTCAAAGGTAGCATCCCACTTTTAGAACTAGATATTTAATTTGATAACCTATAGCATCAGCAGAACCCACACATTCACACATACTCTCTCTTACACACACACATATCTAAAGCAGTATGGTTCTGTATGGGCTTTTTCAAGAATCCTTGCCATTACTTACTCTATCAACTCCTTTTCTTTTTTTTTTTTTTCCATACATTGTTTTGTTTT
>PVIU01011386.1:0-65086 GCA_004026605.1 Ondatra zibethicus | reverse complement strand
AGGGTTTCTCTGTGGCTTTGGAGCCTGTCCTGGAACTAGCTCTTGTAGACCAGGCTGGTCTCGAACTCACAGAGATCCGCCTGCCTCTGCCTCCCAAGTGCTGGGATTAAAGGCATGCGCCACCACCGCCCGGTGCATCCAGCTTTTAAAAGCTGCCTAGCACATGTGCACAGGAGGTTGACATGGCTACATCATTGCAAATGATGGGGCTTATGCATGTGTGCAAGGGCTTAGCTGAGCCATACATGGATAATGTAATCCATTTCACATGTGGGTCACGCGGGGGCCCTTTAACATCCCCGGGGGGTCATTAGGCACTTCTGCCTGAGAGCTTGTCTACACATGCGTGGCCCCTAGAACCCAGAAGTATCAGCCTTATTGTGGCTGAAATCATTACAGAGAAAACTCTGTTTTCCGTGTAATGGTTAGGAGTAGAAACTATACTAGGCATGTTGATTACACTCCCAGCATGCCACAGATTGAGACAGAAAGACTGAGTGAACTTGAGGCTAGCCTCTGCTACATGGTGAGTCCATTCCAAGAAAACATAACACAAGGAAACAGGAGAATAGCTATGCAGGGTGAGGGGATAATGCAGATGGGAAAGTGCTTACAACTTACCACAAGCATGAATCCCTGAGTTTAACTCCTCAGAATCCATAGAAAAAGCTGGCCCTGGGGCTGGGGAGGTGAATAATGATGAAGAACATTTATTGCTCTTGCAGAGAGCCCAGGATTGAGTCCCAGCACCCAGCTAGTGGCTCACAACTACCTGTAACTCCAGTTCCAGGGGATCCAACACCTTCTTCTAGTCTGCAAGGGCACCAGGTACACATTTGGTATACATATATACATGCAGGCTAAACACACCCACACACCCTAGCATGGCAGCCTGACAGCAATCTTAGCACTGGGGAAGTGATAATTTTCCCCAAATTAAAATAGATTCTTTTGTTTGATTGGATTTGAGACAAAGCCTCTCTATGTAGCCATGGCTACACAGAAAGTTGAAACTTGCTATGAAAACTAGGCTGGCCTTGAACTCATAAGATCTCTGTCTCCCAAATGCTGGGATTAAAGACATGAGCCAATAAACCTGGTTTAAAGAAGATTTTTAAAGGGAATTTTCTTTTCCTTTTTTCATGTTTTTTATTATAAAATTTACTCTTTGTTTTACATACCAACCCCAGTTCCCCATTCTTCCTCTTTTCCTGCCCCCCCTTCCCGCTTCCCATCCACCCCTCAGAGGGGGTAAGGCCTGAGGGCAGCACGTTCTGGCAAACCAACTTGAGTCAGGACCAAGCTCCTTCCCCCACATCAAGGCTGAGCAAGGGATCACACCATAGAAAATGGGCTCCATAAAGCTAGTTCATGCACCTGGGATAGGTCCTGGTGCCACTGCCAGGGGCCCACCTAACAGATCAAGCCACATAACCATCACCCACATTCAGAGGCTCTAGTTCAGTCCCATGCAGGTTCCCCAGCTGTCAGTCCATAGCCCATGAGTTCCCACCAGCTCAGGTCAGCTGTCTCTGTGGTTTTCCCCATCATACATATGATCCCTCCTTAAAAAGAATTTCCATTGAAAGATTACAAAACTTGGACCAGCCTTCTTACTGCTTCCAGTTCTTGTTCTCATTCCAGCACCCAATGTGTCGTGCCAGGGCTAGATTCCAGAGTAATAGGAGTGTCTCTTCATGTTGCCAATTATGGTTAGATGTGAAATGTTCCCTACAGGTTCCAGTGTTTGAACACTTGGTCCCTAGCTGGTGGCATTATTTGGGGTATTTGTGAAACCTTTAAGTAGTTTCTAGCTAGAGGACATGAGTCTTGGGCCTTTAGGGCTATACCCTGACTCTGTTTTGGTTCCAATTGTCTACTTCCTGATCCATATCAGGCAGGATAGGAAGACAGAAAACATTAAGGTCAAGTTGGAAGGGAAAGGAGTTTCTCACTCTGGAGTCTAATTGAAGTTTCTCCCAAGCAAAAGCCAACAATTCAAGCCAAGCATAAATACAACCAGAAGAAAGACAATACCAATAGACATGCTAAACAGGAAGGGGGTAATCCCACAAGGCTCCACCCCCAGTCAAGTAACTATAGGCAACCAGGGAATGCTGAGCACAGAAAAATTGGTCTTCCCCAAGGATGAGCCTCCTAATTGGCTTCCAGTACCAATCCATTAATCCTGAAATCATATACATACAAACAATACCAAATGGACTCAGCAGGTGTATTTTTGTATTAATATAATCATATATATAATATATATGTTTATATACATATTATATATAATATGTTATATATAAACATACATACTGTGTGTGTATGAGTGTGTGTAACAATAACAATGAAAAACAGGACATGAATTTGAAAGGGAACAAGGAACAGAAAGAGGGGAAATAATGTAATCATATTTTAGTAAAAGAATTCCAGGCAAATTAACATTTAATTCAAAAGTTGCCTACACAGAGATAATATCCTTTTTACATAGAGATATTTTCAAATAAGAATGTTACAAGGCCTCAGAACATACAACATTGGAATATGGCCTTACTCTTTTCCCAATATTTAGCCAAATGCAATCTTTTGGAAATTTTAGTGGTATTTCATTCATATTTTAATAAGTAAAGCTTGCCTAAAGATCAGAGAGTAAAACAGCCCCACTGATCAGCCTTACAGAACAGGCAGTGGAAACACACACCTTTAATCCTAGTATCCACAATGACATGCACCTTTAATCCCAGTAACCACACTAGTTGCCATAGAAACTGGGCAGTGCATGCCTTTAATCCTAATGGTGCACACCTTTAATCCCAGCACTAGAGTGAAATATAAGGCAGGAGGAGAAATTATTTATACTATATTATATCCTAGAAACAATGTTTCTTTGGGGAATCACCAATAGAAGGCCTCAGCCTTCTGGGTTATGCAGAAGATATGTCAAAGGCCAACACGGAACCAATGAATGTAGAGCAAAAAGAGACACACAAGGCAACCCCTTATCATTGGGAAACTCCTTGAGCCTCTTGCAGACCTCCAGGTTGAATGTGGCCCAGTCATTCCCAGTCACTGTGAAGGACATGCCTCCCCAGGAAAATTAGAAAATCCAATGTCTAGGAAAGCATGGTGTGAAAAAAAAAAAGAAAGAAAATCCAATGTCTTTTATAAAAAAGCATACTGCTCTGAATGATAGAATAATCATGGAGGATGCATCAAAAATACCAACAGAAAATAGAAAATGTATATTTTGGTAGACTTCTATAAATAATCAAAGACCAAAGCTAACAGTTTGAATAAATAACATTATAATGGAAGGATTATTAGACACAGGTATAGATGTGACTATTACTACTCCAGAATCATGGCATCTGAATTGGCCTCTTTAGGAGTTAGATGTTCAATTCTTAGGAATTAGAACCCTATCCCAGGTAAAACAAAGTGCAAGATGGGTTGAATGAAAGGACCAGAAGGACAGAGGAAGGCTGAGGCCATATGTGGCTAGTATAACAGTGAATCAATGGGGTCTAGCTCTGTTACAGTAATGGAATACCCAGATAAATATTCCTGCAGTCTCAGAAACAGACCATAAACTAACTCATGTTTCTGAGAAGGATATTATAAGGTACTATACAAAGCAGACACTGATCATCCAGGCTGTACAAAAACACAGAACAACAACTGGAAAACTCTCAGAGGTACCAACGGCCCTACCTTTAAAATAACTGACAGAAAAACCTTTAACAGTAGAGAAACTGCAGGCTTTAGAACAGCTGGTACAAGAGCAACTAGATGCTCACATATTGAAGAATCAACCAGTCTTGGAATTCTCCTGTATTTGTTGTTAAAAAGAAGTCTGGAAAGTGAAGAATGGTAACAGATCTAAGAGCTGTTAATAAGGTGATTCAACCAATGTGCCCTCTACAATCTGGAATTCCTTTGCCTTTCCTATTGCCTACAGGATGGCCTCTTACAATTATTAATTTAAAAGATTGTTTCTTCGTTATACCTTTACAAGAAAAGGATAGGGAAAATTTGCCTTCACAGTGCCTACCTATAATAATTCTCAGCCTGCTAAAAGATATCAATAGAAGGTTCTCCTATAGGGAATGCTAAATAGCCCCACCTTGTGCCAATATTTCATAAGTCAGCCATTGGAAATGATATGTAAACAATTTCCTGAATCTATAGTTTGCCATTACATAGGTGACACTTTGCTATCCGATTCAAATGTAGATACTTTAGAAAGAATGTTTGAAGAAATAAAAAAGTTTTGCCTCATTGGAGATTACAAATTGTTCCTGAAAAATACAAAGAAGAGATTCTATCAATTACCTAGGTTATAAAATAGGAAATTAGAACACAAAAAGTTCATATTAGAAGAGATTGATTTCATACTCTTAATTACTTCCAAAGATTGCTAGGAGACATTTCTAATCTATGACTCAATACTGGGATAAAACCTGATCAAATAGTTCATTCAAACAAAATCTTGGATGGTGACAAAGACTTAAATAGTCCCAGGGAATTATCAGCTAAAGCTAAGAGAGAACTGACTTTGATTGAAGAGAATTACAGAAGGCACATGTGGATCATGTGGCTCCAAATCTTAAGGTCATATTACCCTCCAACTATTTCCCTTTAGGAATTTTAATGCAGAGGGAAGATATTATCTTAGAATGGATTTTTTAACCATATAAACTGAGTAAAAAATTAAAAACTTATGTGAAAAGATCTCTGAATTAATTATAAAAAGAAAATTGAGACTTCATCAATTAGCAGGAATAGACACAGCAGAAATTATAGTACCTTTTACTAATGAAGAAATTAACAAATTATGGGCAGACAGTGAATCCTGGCAAAGAATTTATACTAATTTTTGGGAAGAGATTAGTAAGAAATATCCCAAAAGTGAGAGAATTTGACTTATAAAGAGCGCTAATTGGATCCTTCCTCTCATTATATGGGACCCACCAATAATTGGAGCCCCTACATTCTATAGTTATGCAAACAAATCAGGAAGGACAGGTTATAAATAAGAAGATTTAAGTAAAGTGGAACAAAGTTCTTATGATTCTTTCCAAAAGTCAGAATTATATGCTATTCTCATGGTACTAAGGGATTTTAAAGAACCTCTCAACATAGTTACCAATTCCCAATATGCAGAAAGTTGTTTTGCATATTGAAATTGATGAATTTATACCAGATGACACAGAACTGGTATTCAGATTCAAGATATGATCAGGAATAGGCTTCATCCCATATACATAACACACATCTGATTTCATACAGGTTTGCCAGGTCCTCTAGAATTACCTAATGCAGGAATTGGTCAATTATTGATTGGAAATGTGCTGAAGGCCTCAGAATTTCACAAAAAATATCATGTCAATAGCAAAGGTTTTAAAAAAAGAACTTTTACATTACATGACAATAAACCAAGGAAATTATAAGGAGATGTCCCTACTTGTTATTCATTCAACTAAACACCACTACCTGTAGGAAGTAACCCAAAAGGTACTCAAAGGATTGAAATCTAGCAGATGAATGTGTTCCATTTTGTAGAATTTGGAAAACTAAAATATTTATACCACACCATTCATACCTATTCCTGTTTCAATGGGAAACTGCTTTGAGTTCAGAAAAGGCTGTTTCAGTAATCACACATATTTACTATAAGTTATGGCCATCATGGGTATATCTGCACAAATAAAGACAGACAATGCTACAGCATATGTCCTGAAAAACATGAGACAGCTTTTTGCTTATTATAATAAAGCATATTACAAGTATGCCACATAATTCTACAGGTCAGGAAGTTATAGGAAGATCAAATCAAACTATAAAGGATATGTTAAACAGATAGTGATGAAAAAGACCCCCAGAAATAGATTGCATAATGTTCTATTAACCTTGAATTTTCTTAATGCTAATGAGAAAGAAACAATGGCTGCAGAGAGACATTGGATAATAGAAAAAAACTTCTGAATTCAATCAGCTGGTGAACTTCAAGGATGTGTTCAACCTTAGAATGGAAAACTGGAGATGAGCTACATTGGGGAAGGGATTTTGCTCTTGTTTCTATGGGACAAGAAAAGCTATGGATACCATCAAAATTAATCAAGATGGTTAGAAAAATAGAAACCTCTTGATAAAGAGAAATGTCAGCTCACCCACAGAAGTGACAATTCTACAGATTGTAAGGAAACCTCTTAAGAGTTGGGACAGGGTTCTGTTCTTGTCTTTGCAGAAAAATACCCATCTTCAAAACATCAAGAGACCTTGGACATCTACATGCCTAAAGAAGAAAAGATAGCTATCCAGAAAGAATCACCAAGCAAAAGAAATCTGACTTATGATACCAATATTCTCTGTAGGGTAAAATCTCACTATCTAAATATGTATTTTCTTACTTCTCAGTGCAATGGCAGTCACAACTCATTTAAAAATCAAAGCTGGCTTTGGAGTTGAAAGGTGGCTCTCTTTCTCTAAATCCAAGCATGCTGTTAAAAGAAAAGTTTAGAGTTTTTGTCTCATATCAGGAGCCACCTGGTGTGGGACAGAAGGAAGACAAAATCTAAGGACCAAGGTTAACAAAATTCGGCTTTCAAAAATTTTACTTCTACCCATACCTATTTTCATCTCTATGGTACCTTTCTTTGAATATATGTCTATTAAAATTCAAACTTACCATTTTAATAAAAACAGTGTTTTAAGTTTTCCACAGTGAGCAATAAATCTTCCTACAGTAATGTTTGAAGTCTCCAGGAAGAAGATGGAACCCCATAACAAAGATTCCACCTGGTTCATATGATGCCATTCAAATGAAAGCACTGCTTAAAGATTGGTTTTGGACTACAAATTGCTCAGAAAAATTTTGAGGTGGCTAGCTGAGATGATCCAGCATCACAGACTACTCTAGCCAGGATTGAGACAAGCCCTGAACTTTCCCATTACACATAGACAGTAGAAAAATTGATACAACTACCTCTCCCAGGACTTGACAATTAAACAAATTTTTTTCTTTCAGAATTCCCTAAAGGTACCATCGCCACCAGACAGCAGGAAATAATGTCATCTAAGTTTCTTTCAGATGTCACTTCAGAAACTAACCAAACCATGAGTGTTAAAAGTGACCCATGCTTGTGTGAGTTCTCTCCTTTTGCTAAATGCCTCTCTATTGACCCCAACACTTAAGTGACTTGTCTTAAATTGTTTTCTGTGGCCAAGTCAAGAATTTTGCTCTTGCCACACTGCCTCTGTCAAATGTCATTTGATTAGTAGCTGCCATCATTGATTGACTTCCGGAATGTCTCTAACTCCCTGAGCCATGAACCAATGTAAATATTTTACCTGTTAAGTGACTTCTGTCAGTTACGAGCAAAGAAGCCAACACTGGCGATCAGTTGCAACCTTATTAGGGTGGCTCTCAGCTAACAGTGTCATTCACAGTAATTGGGACCTGCCTGTGTCACACACCACACATGTGTACTGCGTCAAAGCAGTGCAACTCATTCTCTCTGAGTTGATTCACATCCAGATCATAACAGGCACCATCAAGGGACTATCCAGCCCAAGCACATCATTTGGGGCACTGAAGTGAGACAAACTTTAAAAGCAATCAAAAGACCAGGTCAAAGAGACATGTTCATCTTTTTCTCATCTCTGTGAGAAGATATTAGGCCACTTGTGTGAGAGGGCACAGTAGGTAACACATTTACTGCCAAGGCTAAAGACTGAGGTTAATACCTGGAGCTCCACCTAATGGAGAGAGAGAATTAACTCCTGAAATTTGTCCTCTGACCTCTACATGTGTGCTGTGGCAAGCGCATACCCATATACATATGTATACATTCACATAAATAAATATAACAGCTTAAAATGGGGGCCTGGAGAGGCACTCAGCAGTTGAGAGTACTGACTGCTCTTGCAACAGGACCTGGGTTTGATTCCCAGCACCCATATGGTGGCTCACAGCCCCTGTAACTCTAGCTCCAGGAGATCCAGCACCCTCTTCTGGCTTCTTCTGTACACATGTGATGCTCATACAAACACACAGACAAAATACTCAAAGAATACCAATAGACATGCTGCTAGTTGCCAATAATTTTTTATTGGCAACTAAGAAAAGCTGAGAGAAGAAGAGATAGTCTTCTCCAGGGAAAAACACACCGATTGGTTATCCAGTACCACATGATCAGGCCTGAAAACATAAATACAAGTGACAAAAGCAGGCTATATTTTTATATCAGGGAGTGTGTGTGTGTATGTATGTAAATCAACAGTTAAAGAAAGGAGGCTCTGGATTTGAAAGAGAACAGGATGGGTATGGTATACGAGAAGGTTTGGCAGGAGGACAGGGAGGGGGTAAATGACATAATTGTATCATAATCTCAAAAAATGAAAAAGCCACTTATAACGCACAAAATAAAAATAAACAAATCTTAAAAGCAGAATCAGGCATCGTATGTAGTGATGCACAGGCGAGGCATCGGAGTAGCTCAGAGATTGCAAGAGGAGAGAAGAAAGGGAAAGAAAACTATGTGACCCTAGAAAAATGGTAAACAGATTAAGGATTTTCTGTTAAAATGGTAATAATACAAACTATAATTACCTTAATAAAAATATAGGTTGGCTTAATGTATTTCTAGTATGCTTATTGGCTGGATATATATCACTCTTAGTTGCTAGAAATGTGGGATATCTTCCCTTGAAAGCAGCTGGCACCCAGTGGAGTCCGTTGCTGCAGTCACCAGAGCTATGTGAACTGGACTACCCAGGCTGGTTGGAGCCCAGATGATGATGACATCATATGCCATGAATACTGGACATGGAACTACAGGGTTTGGTGTTTGCCCTGCTGGATTTTGGTCTTGTTTTGGTCAACTTTTCCTTGCCATGCCCCATTTATCTTGTATCTTCCTTGGAATGGGACTGTTCAGTTCGGTGCCATGGCAGACTGGAAATGTGTGACTTCTTTGTTTTATTTCTGTGGTATTTTTTTTTAATTTTATTTTACAGGTGCTCGCAGTTAAAAGGTTGCCTTGCGTTGAATTGTGAGGCTATTGGGCCTTCAAAGTTGAACTAAATATGCTTGAAATTATGAGATGGCCATAATCTCATATGAGGACCAGGAGTGGGACATTATAGTTTGAGTATCAAATGTCTCCCACAGGCTCATGTGTTTGGATGCTTAGTCCCTAGCTGCTGGTGGTGTTTTGGGGGCGCTGTGGAAGCTTTAGGTGGTAGGGCCTAGCTTGAATCCATGGGTCACTTTAGGGGGTGTCTATTCCAGCCTCACCTCTGGCCTGAGAGCTCTCTCTCTCTTTCTAATTCCTGATCTGAGGAGATTGGAGGGAGCCACATCACATGTTCTCACCATAATGGAAAACATCACGCCTTTCCCACTGCAATGGAAAGTACCCTCTGAGCCAAAATGAGCCCTGCCTCATTTAAGTTGCTTCTGTTAGGCAGCTTATCAGAGTAATGAGAAAAGTAATCAATACAGTCATGGTATAAGGACATTATATATATTGGAAAATAAAAAGCAAGTATAATAAAGAATGAGCTAAGCATCAATGTGAGTCACGTATTAGTCCTTTGATGGACACATTTTTCGGCTTTTACTAAGAGGTATTCCTAACAGGTATTTTATGTGAGAATTACTTATTTGCTTTTTGTTTTTTTCAAGACAGGACCTTACTATGTAGCTCTTACTATTTCTGGAACTCGCTCTGTAGGTCACACCGGCCTCGAACTCGTAGAGATCTGCCTGCCTCTGTTTCCTGAGTGCTGGGATTGAAGGTGAAATTTGTGTTATTTTTTAAGTTTGTGCTTAATATTATCCTTAAGGATATCATAAGTTTTTGGCTTTAATACACTTATTTTTTGTTTAAAAAATATCTTTTGGAAGACTATTTGCTGTTTCTTTCTTTGTGGCTTTTGGTTTCTGTGGTTCAGAGTCTGATTTCTTTTTGATGAACAGGTCAAATGGAGCTATCAGAGCGGCTTTAACGTAAGCGCCTCTCCTGCTTCTGGAATCTTGTCAGTTGACACTCCAGTAACAAAGCAGAAATGCAAAAATAGTGATCTCAAATTCCGGCCAAGAAACACCTACTAAATAGTTGCCAATATCCTTTGACTATTTCCTTCTCAAGCAATTTGGAAGCTCCGGTTGTATTTCTGTAAAGGTTTGCACCTGGGCAATGGCACAGGGCTTTTATGAGGAGTGCTATTACCAGGGCTCTCAGCGGAGCTGAGCAGAGAAAGGCTACAGGGAGCCCTGTTTTATAGTACAGTAAGGTTAGCCATTTACTGTTCCCATAAGCTATTTCACTTGCAATAAAGGTCAATGGACCTTTTTAGGGAGGGGAGCTGGACCCCTGTCTCAGACTGCCATCTGCAGCAGTCAAAATGACAGGCTTTTCTGGAAAGAGGTAGGTTGTTTATTTAGCTTGGAGAGTGGTTCAGTCTGGCCAGCTGATGGCCCAGGCTATAAGAAAATTCACTGACATCGGTGCAGAATTCCTAAGTCTTACAGAAGCTTGACCTTGAGTATAAAGCTAAGGATGTAGCAGACTATGGCTCTGGTTGTTGTCTTGATATGTGAACCAAGAGAGGTACCATTTCTATACCTGGAACTATCTATTCCTAGATTCCCAGGAAGTTGATGTTCCAAACGCCTGTGCTTTCAAGACAATGGAGAGGCAAAGTATAACATAGTAGGGTGGGTCTGCTAACAGTTACTTTATCTTTTTGCCAGAATTATAGGATTCCACCATGACTCCCAGTTTACTTAGCATGGAGGGCTGAACCCAGGACTTCAGGATGCTAGGCAGACACTCTGACAGTTGAGCTTTATTTCCAGTCTGTTACTTTTTTAAAATTAATTAATTAATTAATTTATTTACTACATATACAATATTCTGTCTGTGTGTATGCCTGCAGGCCAGAAGAGGGCACCAGACCTCATTACAGATGGTTGTGAGCCACCATGTGGTTGCTGGGAATTGAACTCAGGACCTTTGGAAGAGCAGGTAATGCTCTTAACCACTGAGCCATCTTTTTAAAAGAGTTTTATTTTATTTTTAGTTATGTGTATATGTGGTTATGTGCACATATGTGCAGGTGCCAGAGAAAGTCAAGGGCATCAGCTACCCCTGGAGCTGTAATTACAGGCAGATGTGAACCATCTGACATGGGTTCTTGGAGCTGAGCTTAGGCCTTCTCTAAGAGTAGTGTGCGCTCTTAGCTGCTGGGCCATCTCGTCAGCCTTCTCCTCACATTTAGGTAGCTAATAATGAGATAACACAGAATGAGGACTTGCATAAATAGAGTGGTGTTCAATATTTCCTAAAGAAACTTTGGAGATTTCATTTTGTGTGTGTGTGTGTGTGTGTGTATGTATGAAAGTGTGTCTATATGAGTGTATGTCGTATGTGTGCAGGTGCCCATGGAGTCCGGAAGAGGCCATCAGCTCTCCTGGAGCTGGAGTTACAGGTGATTGTAAACTGCTGGATGTATGTTCTGGGAGCCAAACTCAGGACAACAGTGTTCCTAGCCACCGAACCATCTCTCCATTTCATTCAAGAAATTTTGGAAACTTACATGCTCTCCAATTCTACAATGTAATCTTTAAAAAATGATTAGAAACCTAAAGGATATAATATGACATATGGTCTGTTGCAATATATATGAAGTCCTTTTAAGTCAATGAGAAAATTATGACAACTCTACCAGAAAGAGCTGGGTCAATGATATAAACAGGAAGTTACCCAAAGAAGAGCTTCCAGTAGGGCCAACCCCACAGATAATGTTAAAAATTACTCTGGGATCATGGAGATATCATTTAAGACAACAAATAACATTTAGAAAGTCAAACTAGAAAAATTCACATTGAGTGGTGGTTGGATGGAGAACAAATGATTCAGTGAATATAGAGAGTGATTAGACAATGTTCATCAAAACCTCAGGAAACGCAGACTTGAGCAGGCAATCCCAAACCTCATAATTCTCCTAAAGAAGTAAATACAAGTGCACAAGATTCAGTATCGGATCTTACGACTGTGAATTCCAGTCAGGCTTTCTTTGGTGGCAAGAACGTTTGAAACGTCTCCTCTCTTGCATGTTCCTGACTCTCTCGGCTATGACTGTTAATCAGTTTAAACTAATGACTTATGTGCCGGTAGATTGCTTGTCGTTGTTCATCTGAGAAGAGAAATGATATCCGATGGGGATGCTATGCCTTTCAGGGTTCACGTGTGGAACTAGGGTTAATTTTTCAGCAAAAGTCAGGAAGTGAGATAGGCTAGCATATCTACGGTGGTCAAGAATGGAACCGATTTAAAAGTCCAAACTGGACTGGGTGGTACATGCCTTTAATCCCAGGATTTGGTAGGCAGAAGCAGGTGAGTCTCCAAACTCAAGGCCAGATTTGTCTACAGAGTGAGCTCAGGGTTACAAAGAGAAACCCTGTCTTGGGAGGAAAAAAAAATCCAATCTCTGATAACATTGCATCATGCAATGAGACAGTCTTTTTTTCTTTTCTTTTCTTTTCTTTTCTTTTCTTTTCTTTTCTTTTCTTTTCTTTTCTTTTTCCTTTCCCAGACACAGTCTTACTATGTAGCCCTGGCTGTCCTGGAACTCACTAGGTAGACCAGGCTGGCCTCAAACTCACAGAGATCCACCTGCCTCTGGCTCCTGATTGCTGGGATTAAAGGTGTGTGACACAATGCCAGGCCTAAAAATGTGCTTCTGGAAGACTAAGGATGCGGAAGTAGACCTGGGCTGAGGAGAGAGAACTGCAAAAGAGAACAGAAATTCGACTTTCACATTTTTAACACGCTCTCAAAGAAAGAAATGTCATATAGGAAATGCTAGTGATACAGGTATCTGGGTGAAGGGATAAATGTTTATTTTAAACTTCTAGTCCTTATGAAACTGTTTCTTCCTAAATTAATTACAAGTAACATTTGAAAGCGTTTTCACGAGAAAAAAATTGTGAGTCGTTTGGCTTTAAAAGGACTGGAAACAAAGTAGAGCCAAATTCTTGGTGGAGAGAAGCTGGCCAGGGACTCAAGCAAGAGGCTGCAAACTCTTGCCACTGTTCCTGAGTGGAGAGCACATGGCGGGCTGGACCACGATGGCAAGCTAGCTGAGCGCTGCGAGCGGGAAGACGCAGCCAACCATCTTCTCTTTATGCTCGCCACTTCTCTCTGACCACTTTCGAGCCCTTCGGCTATATTTAATGAATGCTGTGTGAAACCATGCGGAGTAGGGAAAAGAGTATGGGATCCAGTCACAGAGGACCCAAATCAGGCTCACTAGTGTCTTAATGAAGCCATAAGCATCACTGAGCTAGAGTAAGATGGAGATAATTTGCTTCTTTTTATGGTTGTACAAATTGCAAACGTATACACTGTATGTATCTCCCCCATCTATCTATCCATCTATGTATCCATCTAACCTAGCTAGTTACAAAATACATATATTACAAATGTCACAAGTATATATATATGTGTGTGTGTGTGTGTGTGTGTGTATGTATGAACACACACACACACACACACACCAGTTACATCATTAAAACTAGACGCCTAAGCCTAAACCCATGATTTGGCCTTGGCTTAATTTCAATGATGTTGTAGATCATTGGACATCTTGGGATTCTGAAAGAAGTCTGGAAGACCCAAGAGCTTTGAGAAGTGTTTATTATGAGTCATCTCCAAAGGTAAGAAAGATAAGGTTACAGAATATGTATTCCTGATGAAAACAGGAGCCCCATGAACAAGAAATGTTGCCGAGAGACAAGCCACGGAAACAAAGGTCTTATTCAAATTCAAACATTTGCCGACAGTGTTTTAGAATATAATAAATTGTAGCTGTTCTTTTTTAATATTCATGGAGACATCTTTAAGATGTTCAAATTTTAGCGATAAATGTGGGCATTAACCACAGAATCTGAGATTACCACAAAACTCTTAAAATACATTATGCAGCAGATTGTATTTGTTTCCTTGACCCAGTTGAATCAAACGTCCTCCATATATACTGCATGGTGTCTCTTTTTGCTCCATTGTTTTGCTTTTACACTTCTTTAGCTGGAGTCCTGGAAACAAGGGATGCTTCTAAAAGACCCCCCCCGCCCCGTTTCAAACCCCAGGAAGTCCAATTGAATTCTTTCACATGGCATGCCAGGCATCTAGGGGATGGTTGTGGGCAGAGAGAGGAGAAAACCACCACTGTTTTACTTCCTGTGTTCTATCCATGGCATTTCACCTAGCACTTCCTGCCTTTGTAATACAGAATGCAGTGGTAAGTGCTTCAATCCATGTGTGGCACTCTGTGGAGGTGTTCACGCAAGGCTGGGGGGCTGGCTTGAGGCCCTCTTACTTCTTGCCCTGAAGCACACTCTGCCAGTGACTGTTGCATTCCTCAACTTCCACGTTTCTGCTGACCCACAAATTATCCTTTAAGTGGATTGTACTGCTGGTGCTATAATATATCCACCCCGAAACTTATATTAAAACTTAATCCCCATTGTGAGAAATTATGAGAGGATCAGGAGGAACCCTGAAGGAATGAGAATGTCTGTACTCTTAGCTGATTAATGGATTAATAGGTCAATGAGCTGTTTCCAAAGTGAGTCTTATATAAACATTAGTTAGCCTAGGTCTCTTGAACTCCCTCCACATCCTCCCAGGACTCTGACAACAAGAAAGCCATCACCAGGTGTGGCCCTTTGATGTTGGAGCAGAACTGTGAACCAAAATAATCTTTTTGTGTGTGTTTGTGTGTAGGTTACCTAATCAGCAATACCATGTTATTAGGATCAGAGATGGACTAAGAGAGCCAGCATTAAAGATTCCAAATGAGCTTTGTGAAATAAAAAGGTTCACTGTCTCATCTACATTCTGCCTACTGCCATGCTTCCAGGTATTGGGCATTTAGAGTTGTTGGTTCTGAGGCAGACATGCAGATCTGATTTACGTTTACTTTTGGTTCCTTAGTCATATACACTGAAGAAAATTTATCAGGCAGTGCTCTCTGTGTCTTGCCACACTTAGTGGCAAGTCCTTGAGTTGTCTCGGATGCGCTGGGATGTTTATAGCAACATTCTTGCCACGAGCTTTGTGGGGTCAGGGGGTGGGGATGGGGGGCAGTGGCATCTTTAACTGTTGCTATTGCTGCGTCGATCGATTGCTATTGTGGGTGTAACAGGTGGGGCACAGCTCTGGGGTCAACAGAGTCAGCAACAGCGCTTCCTAATCTTCCGTGTTCCGTCTGAACTATCGTGGGTTGAGGTTTTTCTGATTTCCCATCCTCCTGAAGGGAGGCATGGCTCTGAGCTTCCCTGGCTGGTTCCTCCTTGCTCTCCTGGCAGCATGGTCTCAGTTCATTTTAAACACTTCATTTCCTGTGCTCAAGTGCTTTGCCCTTTGTGCTTAAAATAGAGTGATTCCTGTCATCTGTAACAGAACCGTAATCCACAGGAGACAGATGAGAGCTGGTAACATCTGGTCCCTGTTTCGGTTGTGAAGATAGTGGCTGGGGAGAAGCGGGGGACTCTTGGGTGTCGGAGTCTCCCTTGTACCTTACTGTGCTTCCAAAATAGAGGTTATTTGTCAGCTGCCACTTTGCTCATTGCGCTTTAAGAGTTTGTTTTGACAGAAATCTGATTTTTCTTAATTATTTTGCCTTCATACCCTACAGTGAGTTGAGTTCTCACTGGTTCTTATCCAAACTTGGTTGAAAATAAGGTTTATTTTATTTTTTATTTTCAGGGTTGGAGAGACAACTCAAGAGTTAAGAATACTTACTGCTCTTCTAGAAGAGTTCAGAGCTGAGGAAAAAGCCTCTTGTACACTGTAAAGATTTGTCATTTCAATTGGTTTAATAAAATACTGATTGACCAGTAGTCAGGAAGGAAGTATAGGCGGGGTGACCAAACTAAGGATGATGGGAAGAAGGGCAAAATCAGGGGTCAACAGCCAGACACAGAGGGAGCAGGAGATGAATGTGCCATGGTAATAATTTCGGCTGTACTGCCACCCAAAAGAGTATAAATAAGGAATATAGGTTAACTTAATATGTAAGAGCTAGTTAGTAATAAGCCTGAACTATTGACCAAACATGTATAATTCATATAAGCTTCTCTGTGTTTATTTGGGACCAGGCAGTTTGGACAAAATAATTCCACTATAGTTTAGTTCCTAACACCCACTCCAGGCAGCTAGTAATTTCTTGCAACTCCAGCTCTAAGGATTTTCTGAAGCTCCTGACCTCCACAGGTACCCATACCACACTCATGTGCACACACACACACACACACACACACACACACACACACACACACACCACACTTAAAAAGTAAAATACAGTCAGGCGGTGGTGGTGCACATCTTTAATCCCAGCACTTGGGAGGCAGAGACAGGCAGATCTCTGTGAGTTTGAGGCCAACCTGGTCTACAGAGTGAGCTCCAGGATGCTACAAAGCTACAAAGAAACCCTGTCTCTAAAAACAAAAAGCAAACAACAAACAAACAACAATAACAACAACAAATAATAAAATACATCTTAAAAACTATTTTTGATTTCTTGAAAAAAGCGATTCTTTCATTTTGAGCATTCTCCCAAGTCACCTCAGCTGAAAGCCAGAAAGCTGTACACCTGCACGGCATTGGCCGACTCTCTGCTATTTCTACCGAAATACAAACTTAGGTTTGCTAGTGGTGGTGATGTTGTTGAGCACAGTGCAATGCCTCTTCCACTAGGACACGCAGGGAGCTCATTTCAAGTCAAGTTTTGTCTCAGATGTTCAACCCTTGATGCTTTGCCTTTCTGCTTTGCTGTTGGAAGGACAGACCAGAGGCTACAATCGTGGGCATCACACCTGCTAAAGATGTCAACCTCCTTGCCAGGTGGTGGTGTCATACACATTTAATCCCAGCACTCGGGAGGCAGAGGCAGGCGGATCTCTGTGAGTTTGAGGCCAGACTGATCTACAAGAGCTAGTCTCAGGACAGGCTCCAAAGCTACAGAGAAACCCTGTCTTGAAACCCCCCCCCCCAAAAAAAGATGTCAACCTCCCTGGTACTTTCTACCCTGTTGTCATCTCCCTTGGATCACAGTTTTAGGAAATTTTATTGAACTTTTAAAGAAGTTTTCAGTGTTTTTTCTTTTTTTTAAATTTTATTTTTATTTCAGTGCACTTTGGTGTTTTGTCTGCATCTGTCCATACAAGCACATGAGATTTCTGGAAGAGTTACAGACAGCTGTGATCAGCCATGTGGGTGCTGAGAACTGAAGTCAGGTCCTCTGGAAGAGCAACCAGTGTTCTTAACTGCTGAGCCATCTCTCCAGCCCAGAACTTTCTGTCGTTGCTATTGTTTAGTTTTATAGTTACACATTTTCGCATTTAAGTTTTTAATTGACCTTGAGTTGTCTTTGAAAAACTTAAGATTAAGTTCTATTTTGTTTTTTGACATAGGACCTCATGGAGTTCAGGTTGGCATCAAACTCTCTATGTAGACAAGGATGACCTTGAACTCCACCTCCCAAGTGATGACATTCCAGACGTGCATGGTCCATTTTAAGTCTATGCAGTGCTAGGGATCAAACAAAGGGGTTTCTGTACTCGTGTGTGTTAGAAAAGTAGTCTACTATTAATTGAACTGTCTCTAGTCTGTTTTCTCTCCTCCCTCCCTCCCTCCCTCCCTCCCTCCCCCTCTCTCTCTTCCTTCCTTTCCTCATTTACTGTGATGCTTGAGATCCAATCCAAGACTCTATGCATTCTAGGCAAGTGTTCTACACTGAGCTATAATCCAAGCCCTTATTTCTTTATTTTTAGTTTTTCAAGATGGGCTCTTTTCCTAGACCTGGCTGTCCTGAAACTCACTCTGTAGACCAAGTAGTCCTCGAACTCACAAAGATCCACCTAGCTCTCTACCTCTCGAATGCTGGGATTAAAGGTGGGCACCACCGCTGCTCAGCTCTTTTTATTTTTAATTAACAAAATGATTATTGCACATGCGTATGGGGGATAATATAAAGTTCCAATACACTTAAACTGTAGAATAAGAAAATTAGGCTAATTAGCATACCTATCACTTCTCCCTTTGTGGTAAGCATATTTAAAGTCTATCCTTTTAGCAATTTTTGAAATAAACAATTCATTCTTTTTAACTACAGTCTCCTTGTTCTATAGCGTGTCTCCAGACCTTATTCTTCTTGTTTGATACATTGTAACTGTTCCTGCGGAAGCATCACTCTAGCCCCTGGCATCCATATACCCAAACAGTCTGGAATGTTCAGGTGGAGGTTCCACCCCAAGCCCCCTCCCCTAGAACTGCCTCAGTCCAGTCTCTGCCCCCAAGAAAGCCGGCTAAATGATGACCCCTCCCCAGAGATGCTCAAGACCACTCCCACAGGGCATTTAAACTGCTCTCCAGAGAACAAACACGTGGTTTTCCAATCTTCCTTTCCTGTCTCCTCTCTGGGGGCTGGAAAGCCACCTGGGAGCAATCGTATCCATTAAACTTGGACTTTTTCTAATTCGGTTTGATTTGGTCTGATTTGGATTATTGCGTCAGCGGAGAGGCTTATCGGGGTGCAGAAACTTTTCACCTGGAGGTCCCACTGATGGGGTGTTTTGTTCTCCCACTGGCCATGTGTTGGGAAAACACCCTTTCCCCCGATACCTGCTCTCTGCTAGGCTAAGATCATTCACCTTCAATCAAGTAAGTTGTCCTTTCCAAGTCATTGCCTTAGAGGCCTAGGGCCTCCTGCAATTTTTGGGGTGTCCTTTGAAAGACATGGCTGTGCCAGGCTCCCAACCTGTTACCGAGACAAGGACCTGCCTTGTCCTGTGGGACCCCTTTTTCAGAAGACATTCTGTTCAAGTGAATTTCCCACACCCCTCTGTTTTTTTGACCTGAAGCCTACCACAGTGGATGCATTGCACTAGGCTTTGGGGTCTGGCATAGACTTGCAAAATGGGCACCTGCAATTCAAAGCTTGATTCCCAAATGCTCTGGGGCTGCCTTCTAGAAAATCTTTTTAGATTGGAATATATGACACCATATGTCCTTAATGCCTAAATTTTTTTTGCTGGCATGGGGACAAGTAAACAAAACTTCCATATACCCATGGTTTCTGGGTACCATGCTCCTGCCCTTCCCCCAGTGGCCAGTGTCTCACCCCACTGATCTCACGGCTCCTCCAGATTCCCGCCTATCTGTAAATTCAGATCCTAAAAGTTCCACTCTGACCGTGCTGCCAGAGACACTGGTCATTGCCCCTTGTCCTCCTGCTTCTCTAGCTGTTTGTCTGCGTCTCTGCACCTCTCTCTCTCTTTCTCTCTCTCTCATTCCTGGCATGTGATCAGGTCATGCTGCGATGGATCACCCCACCCCCTACTCTGAGCTATATAGGTGTCCATCCTTGTGTTTCCGTTCTCCCTTACAGCACCTGCTGATCTGGCCCTCAGTGGGACCACCTGTGTGCTCGCCTGGCTCCTGAAGCCTACTCCAGGATTTTTAAGTTGGTCAGTTGACACGGTTTCCTGGAAAAGGCTTTGTTAGTTTGTCTTTTAATATATATGTGTGTGAATGATGTGGTCACAGTATGCTTGCTTTATGTCTGTGTGTATATGTGTGCTTGTTTTAAAAATCTGTAAAACTTGTAACTCCTGATTTCAACAGCTCTGGAAAAATACAAACGTGTGAATAACTACCATTTTTGTTGAGGTCAAAGTGAAAACCTTAGCGCCATGTTTGGTAAGGGTACCCATGTGCACTGGCCCTGCCAAGGAGACATTCTGCCTCCAATATACTTTGGCTTACTAAAATATTCCTTTTAATCTTCTTGCCTCTACTGACATTGGTAAGCCGTAAGTGACTGGGTAAACTATATGTCCAAATTTAACGTCTGTCAATTTAGTTATACCTAACAGGTAGTGGTACCCTGATTCTCTAGTGCCTTTGAAGATCTGTGACTATAGCATTTAACAAAAGAGCTTCTTATGACAGAGAGACATGCCAGTTCCTGCAGCATCCTATAGCTCCATGGTTGCAGAAGACCTTCTGCCTGGAGCCTTGCCTTTGGATATGGCAAAGCCACCCACACAGCTAGAAACTGACTTTTATCTCATCAACGGCCTGTACCCCACCTGAAATGGACGACACTATACCAGGGGATCGATTGTTTCATCAGGACAGGAAACCCTACTCCCACAGGAAAATCTGTCAGGCCTCCTGGGCGCAGCAGCTAAAGTACTGCTTCTAAGATTGGTGTTCGCCAAAGATCATGGAGAGAGTTGGGACTGCCTAGCTGGAAAAAGCTGTCTCACTTCTGCTCATTTACTTGATCCACTCACCTGTTGATGGACACTTAGGTCAGTTTCATGCTTCAGCCATTGCGAATAATTCTGCAATGAACATGGGAGCACACACATCCCTTCAGCGGATGGACTTTCTGTTCTCTGGATATAAACCAAGAAGTGGGAAGGCTTGATTGTAGGGTAGTTCTATTTTCAATTTTCCTGTGGAACCTCCATCTTGTTTCCCCTAATAGTTACACTAATTTACATTCTTAGCAACAGTGTTTAAGGGTTCCCTTTTCTTTGTATCTTTGCCAATTCTAGTTTCCCCTACACCTTTTTCCTTTGTTTTTTGATAAGTCTTTCTAACAGGTGTGAGCTGATTATTGGACTTCACGCCTGCCACATCCATAGCGGGTTCCTATTTAAATCAACTGCCACGCATCCCCTGCAGTATTCTGTGATTATGTCAGAAGCACATATGTCCTCAGTGTCTCTGCCTCCCTGTCCTCAGGCAGGGATTTCCTTCTATAACTCAGAAGACCAGTGTAGTTCCTGGCTGTGTTTGGAACTTTTTAATCCAACAATAGTCTAGAGATGGGAGTTTTATACCCATGAAAAGGCTAACATTATGGTTGCCTACCTGTACAATGACAACAACAGTAAATTTTTAACTGTTAATTAAAAGCCTTTAATAAGGCTTTCACAAGGCCTCACCTCCACATGAAAGCTACAGGCTACTGGCTGCTGAGAGAGAAAGCCAGTATTCTCTGAGAACGAGGTCCTAAGAGGTTATTTAATCTCAAATGGTCCCTAAACACATGTGCATATAAGCAACATTAAATGGACTCAGCAAGATATATTCTCCCATTTATATGTATGTGTAACAATAATCACCAAAGAAGAGTATTGTGGAATATTTGTTCACACTGTGTGAAGATGTGTCATTGTGATGGATTGGTTTAATCAAGAGCTGAATGGCCAATAGATAGGCAGGAGCGATTAGGCAGGACTTCCAGGCAGACAGAGGAACTTGGAACGGATCTAGGCGTGTGAGAGATACTTACAACACACACTGAAGAAGATGGACATACGGAGAAGGAACTGAGCCACGTGGCAGAATGTAGATAAATAAAAAGAGGTTAATTCAAGTTACAAGAGCTATTTGGGGAAAAGTCTAGGCTAAGGCCAAACTTTCATAATCAATGGTAAGTCTCTGTGTTGTTACTTATGAGCTGGTGGCCTAAAGGAAAGTCCAGCTACAGAAAACGGCATAAAGTTGAGGGACGTCAGGGATAGGGAGAAGTTGGGGAGGGGTGCAGGGTGAAATGTAAATACAGCATTCATGTATGAAATTCTCAAATAAAAGTATAATAAAATAAACGTTAAAAAACAGATGTGGTAAAGTTGAAGTGTGTGAGACATTCAGGGAGACTAATTTGTTCCATGATTAGTGTTGAATAAAGATCCCGGAAGCTATGGATTTCTGTCTGAATAAATGGAAACCACTGTGTTCTGAGGAATAAAACAGTTCTCAGGAGAAACATCCAGCCGAAGCCCTTTGCTGTTTTTCCTTTTTTTTTTTTTAAATTTATTTTTATTTATTTGCCATGAGTGTCCAGTCCCCTGAAGTTACAGACAGTTATGGGCTGCCATTTGGGTGCTGGGAATTGAGTTCAGGTTCTCTGGAAGAGCACTCAGTGCTCTTAACCCCCGAGCCATCTCTCCAGCCTCAACCCCGGCTTTTCTTTATGTCACTTATCTGTCTTCACTCCCTCACCATGCCGGTCATGTTTGTCCGTGAAGCCATGCTGGACATAGCACTCTTCTGTGTTAATCTCTCCTTTTCTCCTTAATTAAAGGCCTCCCTTGCCCTTTTCACACCACTGTACCCTGCTATTCCTTTCTCTATTGCTCCTCCCCTCCCCACTCACTGATGACCCCATTTTCTCCTCCAGTTTCCTCTTTATCTTTCTTTTTTTGATATTTATTGTGCTCTACATTTTTCTCTGCTCACCTCCCTGCCTGTCCCCTCCCCCTTCAGCCCTCCTGCAAGTTCCCCATGCTCCCAATTTACTCAGGAGATCTTGTCTTTTTCTACTTTCTACTTCCCATGTAGATTAGATTTATGTAAGTCTCTCTTAGTGTCTGCATTGTTGTCTAAGTTCTCTGGGATTGTGGTTTGTAGGCTGGTTTTCTTTGCTTCATGTTTAAAAACCACCCATGAGTGAGTACATGTGATAATTGTCTTTCTGTGTCTGGGTTACCTCACTCAAAATAATGTTTTCTAGCTCCATCCATTTTCCTGCAAAATTCAAGCTGTCATTATTTTTTTCTGCTGTGTAGTATTCCACTGTGTAAATGTACCACATTTTCCTTATCCGTTCTTTGGTTGAGGGGCATTTAGATTGTTTCTGGCTATGACAAACAAAGCTGCTATGAACATAGTTGAGCACATGTCCTTGTGGCACGATTGAGCATCCTTTGGATATATACTCAAAAGTGGTATTACTGGGTCTTGAGGAAGGTTGTTTCCTAATTTTCTGGGAAATCGCCACACTGACATCCAGAGGGGCTGTACTAGCTTGCATTCCCACCAGCAATGCAGAAGTGTTCCCTTTTCCCCACAACCTCTCCAGCATAAGTTGTCATCAGTGTTTTTGATCTTGGCCATTACAGGTGTAAGATGGAATCTTAGAGTTGTTCTGATTTGCATTTCTCTGATGACTAAGGATGTTGAACATTTCCTTAAGTGTCTTTCAGCCATTTTAGATTCCTCTGTTGAGAGTTCTCTGTTTAGGTCTGTATTCTATTTTTTTTTATTGGATTATGTGATCTTTTGGTGTCCAATTTCTTGAGTTCTTTGTATATCTTGGAGATCAGACCTCTGTCTGATGTGGGGTTAGTGAAGATCTTTTCCCATTCTGTAGGCTGTCATTTTGTCTTGTTGACCATGTCCTTTGCTTTACAGATGCTTTTCAGTTTCAGGAGGTCCCATTTATCAATTGTTTCTCTCAGTGTCTGTGCTGCTGGGGTTCTATTTAGGAGGTGGTTCCCTGTGTCAATTCATTCAAGTGTACTTTCCACTTTCTCTTCTATAAGGTTCATTATGGCTTGTTTTATATTGAGGTCTTTGATCCATTTGTACTTGAGTTTTGTGCATGGTGATAGATATGGGTCCATTTTCATTTTTCTACATGTTGATATCCAGTTATGCCAGCACCACTTGTTAAATATGCTTTCTTTTTTCCATTTGATGTTTTTTTTTTTTATCAAAAATCAGGTGTTCAAAGATGTGTGGATTGATATCTGGGTTTTCTATTCAGTTCCATTCGTCCTCCTGTCTGTTTTTATGCCAATACCAGGCTGTTTTCACTACTGTAGCTCTGTAGTAGAGTTTGAAGTCAGGGATTGTGATGCCTCCAGAAGTTCTTTTATTGTACAGGATTGTTTTGGCTATCCTGGGTTTTTTGCTTTTCCATATGAAGCTGAGTACCATTCTTTCGAGGTCTTTGAAGAATTTTGCTGGGATTTTGATGGGCATTGCGTTGAATCTGTTGTTTTTCCTTTTTAAATATTTTATTTTGATGCAATTCACATAGTTTGAAGAATAATATGAGGGATCTTGTATTATTTTCCCAAAGGTAGTACATGCAAAAACAGTATCTAAGTGCTGTAGCACATGCATTAGTGGCCTCTCGTTGTAACAAAATGTCTGATGGAAGCAGCCCAAGGAAGCAAGAGTTGGTTTTAGTTCGTGGTTTAATTAGGTATCTAACCCTTTATGACTTCAGGAGCATGATGCAGCTCATGAGACAAGATGAAGAAAATAGGAGGAAGAGAAAGAGGAGGAGGAAGAGGAAGAAGAGGGAAAGGAAGAGGAAGAGGAATATTAGAGAGGATAGAATGACCTAGATGAAAAACACAAAGACTCTGGCCAATTGAGGTTTTTCCATCAAGTGACAAAGCTATTTTGGAATATGAATTGATCAGTAAAGATTGATAGGGTGAAGATGAGAGAGGATTCAGGAATTCAATAATAATTAAAGTTGGATTTCCTGATAAAGAGCAATTCTTTGATCCAGGAAAAAAAATTTCTTGATCTGTGTAAAAGTAAGATTTAGTTAGATTTAAAGATTTAATTAGATAAAAAGTGAAATCATTAAACTTCACACCAAGTGTGTGCTCCCACCTTTGGTAACTTAGTGTGCCAGCCTCATTGCTGGCACATTCAGCAACCCAGGGGCTTCTCTCTGTTTATATTCTACTTCAATATCAGGACATGTCCACTTATGGATTAGAGCCAAAGCTTAATGTACAGTCTATGTTTGACTTAGGTTAGTCACTTTATATCCATGTCCTCATTTATTTTATTCAACAATCAATGACATTTTCTTAATTTTACAGATAAGAATTCTTAGACTTAATGAACTTATAATGTTTCCAAGCATATACATCTAATAAAAGAATGTATGAAATTCTTTTCTATCATTTTAAAGAGTATGACATTTTGTCTTTCAATGAGGTATATTATTTTTAACCTAGAAATAGAAATAGAGACAGGCACCTTCTCATAACCTTGACTGTTCTTTTTCATTCTCCTGAATTGTTCTTTAAATATTTTGCATCTTTGATCAAGAGTCAAATATCCTAAGGAAGCCAATGTGGAAGTTTGGCTAAAAATGGCCTCCAAAGGCCCATATATTTGAGTGCTTAGTCACCATGGAGTGGTACTATTTAAAAGGATTATAAGGGCTAGGAGGTTTGGCTTTGTTGGAGGAAGTGTGCCACTAGGGATGGGTTTTGAGGTTTCAAAAGCCCACGTCAGGCCCAGTCTCTCTTTGCCTGCAGATCAGGATGTAGCTCCAGGACATCTCCTGCTCCCTGCCACGATGATAACGTAGGAAACCTCTGTTATTGTAAGCAAGCCCCCAATTCAACGTTTTGTTTTTTATGAGTTGCCTTGGTCACAGTGTTTCTTCACAGCAATACAACAGTGACTAAGATATCCCTATTCATATGGTCCCTCATAAAAGTTTTCATAGTGTGTAGGTAGCTCTTTTTTGTTGCTATTTGTTCATTTGCTGGAGGTGGGGGGTCTCACTCTGTAACTAGGATGAGTTGTTCTCTCTATGTAAACTGGGTTACCCTTGCTTGAGCTTGCAACAATCTTCCTGCCTGTCTTAGGGATACTGGCATTACAGGTTGTTCTTATGTAACACATCACTGCAGTTTGTGCTTGCTTGTGTGATTTCCTGGCTACTCCCTGTTTTCTTTCCTCTAGACTATAAGCTTATGGTAGAGGCTGCCCTTTGTTTTGCTCGATCACATGGTTGACACACAATGAAAGATTAGCAGTTGTTGGGCAATTGAATGATTTCTTTATCTTTATGGTATAGAGTTTTAGACTCTCACAATCAGAAGTCACTCTACTAATCATAGGTTCTCTGGCATCATTATAATCAACTGATTAGCAATGTACAATCTTGAACATTGGTTTTGGACCAGGGACTGATTGGGCTAGAATTGTTGGGAGAATGCTCTAAGGAGATCTAGTGCTCTCTCTTCTTTGCTCCCTATCAAAGTTTTTACCTACATCGTTTCCTCAGGCTCCGAGTACCTTGCATCTTAGACTGTCCTCATGTGATCATCTTGTCTACATTCTTTGAACATATGTTCCTAATACATTTAGACTTTGGATATGTTCTGTTCAGATTTGTTATATTTTGAACAGAGATTATATTAACTTCTTGCTACTGATTCATATTGAGTTTTCAGACAATCCAACTTCCATTGAAAATGCATAATGGGGATAATTTGATCATCACTGAATGTTTCCTATGTGCCTGTGCTTGGTCCCTTTCTGTCATATCTTTCTATCCCTTTTGCCACACTGGCAGTCAAAGATTTGTTTGTGTGTTTCTTTCTCCCAGCACTGGAGATTGAACCCAGGACCTCACATGTGCTTGGCAGGCATTCTGCCACTGAACTGCCTTCCCTGGAAATCAAGAACTTACTCTTTCTGTTTAAGAGAGACTGGTAAGAAACTTAAGGTTATTTTAAATAGCTGAGCTAAAAGGAGCCATGCAGATGGGGTTCAGAAGTCTTGGGGTACAAGGAAATGTGCTTAAGCTGGGAAGGCCCCAGGTGGAGAGCCTGTTGATAACAGCCACCACAAAAAGCATCCCCCCTCCACATGCTGTGCAATATGCCTTTTCAAGTGATAACTAATGATTTTCTCTTTCTCAACACACTAAACTCAGCAACCTTGGTGGTCATTGACAGTGAAATCTCCACCTACACCAAGCTTTTTTATTGTGCTATCCTAGCTCAGATCATCTCCTTCCCACCCCTTACGGCAGTCATTGAGTGAGCATCTCTGTATCTTCTGATCCTCCCTGGGAAAGACAGATGCTGGTGGATTGAGCCTTATCTAATTTCTTTTAATTTTGCTGAAACCTCCTCAAGATGTCAGATTCCAAAAGCCTGCTTCAGAGTTAAAAAAAAAAGAAGATAAATCTTTCATTTTTTATTTATCCTCAAGCCTACTTTCTTTGAGGCAATAAAAGAAAGTTGTAGCCATATAAAAGAAAGTTGGAAAAGGAAAACCACAAAGACGAATTTTTAAAGATCCCATATTTTTAGAGTTGTACGGTTGGTAAGTCTTGTGTGTGCTTGTGCTATTGATTCTTTTAGCCTGTGAACAGGATCTAAATAATCCAGATAGATCTTTTTCCTGTTGAAAATATTATTTTCTTTTAAGGGAATTCTGACTTTAATTGCTGACAGAACTGCCTAATACAAGTAATTTTTCATTCAAAAAATCATTCACAAATGAAATATTTATGAAATTACTGATAGGTGCCAGAAGATTTGCTCTTCTACTTTCTTTATTAAAATAAAGGATGTACCTGGGAACCACAGAAATCAATATTATGTTTAGTTCCTCCTAATAAGTTAACATTCTAGCACAATTTTGGGGTGAAAAAATTCACTCATGTTTTCTTTAGTCTAGGTTCAACTTTTGGCACACAGCTGGGAAGGCAAAGAGCATGAATGTGGGCAGATAACATAGTAAGTACTCTCATCATATTTAGGTTATTTGATACAAAGAAGGCCACTGGAAGGGAAGTCAGAAAAGGGTTCCCAGAGCAGGTAAGGTCTGGGCTTTAACTGCTGAAATGAATGAGATCCAAGTGAAGAAATGCAGAGTGGAGACCCCAGAGACTGCAACATGCAGAGGCAAGAGAATAAAGATTATATTTGGAGAACAGCAAACCTCATGGAGTGTAGCCAAGTTGAAAGTCCTTTGTTGAAACGTAGTTCAACACAGGAGAGAACTCAGGTTCTCTGAAAGTCCTGTTCCTTCTCTCCCCTGCCGATAGAAGCTTGGCTGGGGAAGTGGATGTCACCCAGTGCTTGCTGTGTGCTTGAACTGAATAATGCCAGGAGGCAGCCGAGTTTCAGAAATGTGTCAGGGTACGAGAAAGGAGAGGTGCATTAGGGGTAGGCTCCACTATCGAGATGGTTTGGGGATCCACTTTTGCTAATGTCTTGCGATATGTTCTGCTAAGGGACCTCTGTTTCAGCATATGTGTAACACAATTTACCCGAATTTCTATGGCAGGTTTACTACAAATCTGGAGTGAAATCCATTTCAGGCTATTTTGGTACATTTTCTCACTGGCAAGCGTCAACTCAACTTTTCCTCTGTCACGGGTGCTTAGGCTGGTTCCCATATAGCCCAGGCTGGCCTGAAACTTGTTCTATAGATCAAGATGACCTCGAACTTCTGCTCCTTCTACCCTAACTCTTGAGGGCTACAATTACAGGTGCCCTACCGTACCCAGGTTACATGGAGTTGGGGATAGAAAGCAGGGCACTGTGCATGCTAAGCAAGGCGTTTAATAACTGAGTTACATTTCCAGTCCCTGGTGAAGCAGGCTTTTTATCCATTCAACCAAATTCCCTGGATTCGTGTTTTGCATTGCCAGTCAAGTTCTTAAATCTTTGGCTTATGTTTGATCCTTCTTTTCTACTTCAATCCAAGCAGAAAAGTATCGGGTTGTGTGATATTTTGTTTGTGTTCTGACAAATAAAGCTTGCCTGGAGATCAGAGGGCGGAGTTGGTCACTAATTAACCATAGAAACTCGGGCAGAGGTGGCACACGCCTTTAATCCCAGCATCCCAGAGGTGGAGACAGGAAGTGAGAGGTGGGGTGGAGACAGGATCTCATCTTTCTTGGATGCAGGGACAGGTCAGAAGCAACTGGTGGCTGCTCCCGGGTCTCTGATCTTTCAGGTTTTTACCCCATATCTGACTCCTGGCTCTTATTGGTTAAGATTAAATGAACTAACGCTGCAGTATCACACTGGATTCTAGCCACTGGGTTGAACTCAAATCAAAATCACGCATCAGCTAAGGGTTTCAACAATAGTCCCCTCCTTTGCCACCTCAGTTAGGTAAAATTGAGGCAGAGAGGACGAGGCACACAGAGTGAATGCGTAGACACTGGCAATTACAGTTATTTAAGGAGGTTATGTCGTGTCTATGAGTGGAAATGAAGATGGCAGGGTTGCTTTGTGTGTTTTAATGGACAAATCTACTGGCTTCAAAAGTTCACATCCCTGACTCTTGCCATGCCTTGGTTTTGAAAATAACCCTTACACCTAACTGAACAATAATATATATTTTAAAGTTCTTAAGTGCACAAACCATGTGATCCTTGGTGCAGCTGAAGCCGGGAAAATGAAGTTCATGAATGGAATGGCAGTTTCGGTTTTAAATGAGTTCTCGTTTTCTGAAAACTTCAGCCAGGACTAACATCAGCTTTGAAATTCACCTGCTCCAGGGAATACAGGCAATGTTTTCAGAGTGCCTTTTATTTTATTTTTTTTAACTTTCAGCTTCTTCCTCTTGCGGGCTGATGTTTTTAGACACAGAGAGTTCTGCACCAGGCACCTGACATTAGGATGGGGCGCTATGGGCAATGACTTCACAGATGCTTCCTAGTGAACGCAATTCTTTTTCTTCCCATGTACATTCACAGACCATTTGCCGAGAGGGAGACAAAGTATAAATGTGTAGGTTTGCCTTTGTGAACCAATCTTAACCCGGGAAGTGCGTTTTGAAAAAGTAACCTGGTCTGACTCACTGTGGCCAGTTTCATATGCTCAAAACTAAGGGGTCTCAAGGTTGTTTCTTGTCTAGGATTTCCTGCTGTGTAGGCTGCGTTGGTTTCTCTGCTGATTAAAGTAAGTTCGTTTGCTTAGCAGGCACGAAACTGTTCCCAGGCCTGTATAACATAGAATGGATGGTTCTATATCTGTAATCCCAGCATTCAGGAGGTGGAGGCAGGAAGATCAGAAATTCAAGACTAGTCTGGACTACATAAGACCCTGTTGAAAACCCATTTTTTTTTTTAGAATCTTGCATTTACATATCTGAAAGAAACAAGATACAGCCCATAGGGCTGGAGAACTGGCTCAGGAGTTACGAGCACTTGATTGTTGTCGGGGTTTCTGTCCCTCCCGGTTCCTGCAACCGTTAAGTCCCAAAGAAGTCACACAGAGGTTTACATTAGTTATAAACTGATTGGCCCATTAGCTCAGGCTTTTTATTAACTCTTATAACTTGTATTAGCCCATTATTCTTGTCTATGTTAGCCACGTGGCTCAGTACCTTATTCGGCAAGGCAGTCACATCTTGTTTCTTCTGTGGCGGGAGTCACAACTGCAGAAAAAGCTTCCTTCTTCCCAGAATTCTCCTGTTTTCATTGACCCGCCTCTACTTCCTGTCTGGTTGTCCCACTTACACTTCCTGCCTGGCTGCTGGCCAATCAGTGTTTATTTAAAATATAATTGACAGAATATAGACCATTGTCCCACACCACTTGATGCTCTTGCAGAAGACCAGTTTGGGTTCAGTTCAATTCAGTGACAGACATGGTAGGTCACAGCCATTAGTCACTGATGTTCTAGACAATCCAACACCCTCTTCTGGCATCCTTGGGCACCAGGCATGCACGGAGTGCACATACATACATGAAGGCAAAACAATCATACACATAAAATAAAAATAAACCTTAAAAATATAAGGGCAACTAGAGAGATGGTTCAGTGGTTCAGAGGACTTGTTGCTCTTGTAGAGGACATGGGCTGGATTCTCAGCACACAGATGGTGGCTCACAATCCATTTCAGGGGATCTGACACCCTCTTCTGACTTCTGTGGGTACATGACATGCATATAGCACACACATGTACATACAGTCAAGACATTCACAGACATAAAATAAATCTCAACCATAAGACACAGCCAGGAAGTGCTATATAGGTGAACACTGCTTATTCAGAAAACCATCTTGTGTGTGATTGTTCAGTGTGGGATGGGGGCAACCAGGAAGATAACCTAAGGAGTGAAACAGGCAGGCTGGTGCAGACTCAGGGATAGAGACCAGAACTTTCTCGTTATCACTGGTTTCAGGAATGTGAGTGCATAAGGCTATACTTCTACATATATAGATTCTTTCAGAGAACCCCCAAACTCATAAAAGTATTTAAAAATAAATAAGAATAAATTATCTAATTAAATTAAAATGATATTATTAATATTAAAAATAAATATATTATGTGGGCTGTTTGTGAGCTACCTATTTTCAGCCATGAGTATAAACTTTTTTTGTTTGTTTTGTTTGTTACACAATTTAGGGTTCCTTTTAGTTTGGCTCAGGACTTGCCAATTTTTTTCTGTGGGCTCACAGGCCACACAGGACAGTCAAATTAAAGAGTTCCAGGTTCAATGTCTAAAAGCAAAAGGTCTAAAAGCAATGTCTAAAAGAAGAAGACACTTAGCAATGATCATTGGCTTCCACATGTATATTTTCAGGTACTCCACTACACACACCTACATATATAACACACATGTATTCCCACACCTATGTAGGTTATATAGGCAACAAATAAACATAGACTATAAAGCATAAAGATTATATAACCTATAATTAGTTGACATTGTTATGTCAACACACATGAAATGAAAATATAAATATTTTCTTTTGCAGTGCTGAGGAGCAAACCTAGGACCCAGTTGCATGCTAGACAGGTAGGTACTTTGCGGCTGGGCTACCGGCCCCAAATAGAAATTCTTCAAAGATGAAATTTGTAAACATACACATTTCTGATGGGTATGCAATTGAATATTATATTCATAGCAAAGGATCCATTTCTTTGGATATTTAAAAATTCCACCTACATAACTCAAGAGGGTACACTGTTGCTGATGTGGGGTTGACGCATGTGGCTGGGACATGTGGGAACTCTGCACTGGTGGCTTAGCTTTGCTGTGCAGATGAAACTGTTCTACAAATAAAGTGTGGAGAAGAAGATGATACATATGCGTGGGCTCTCTCTCTCTCTGTCTCTCATTTTTTTAAAAAAGATTTTGTTTTCCCTTGAGTCTGAAAAGGTGTTAGTTGAAGGTGCACAACAGAGAACACTCTTGTTTGAAACTGACGATTTTAGACCTGAATGATGATGGCAGGCTATTTAAAAGAGAGTGGATAAAATCCTCCCACAGTTTCCTTTCTGGATAGGGGTGATCAGTCTAGGAAGCCATGTAGGCATTCCAGCAGGATATGCTGAATGTTTACACTGTCAGGCCTTGTGCTTAACATTTAATTTCATAGCAGGAGATATAAACAATAATTATCTTCATTTGTAGATGAGGAAAAGTCTCAAGCTAATTTACCCTAGATCTAATAGTAGGATGTGGCCTTTACATTCAAATCTAGGTTTTCTGATTACAGTACCATGTTGAATCATACTGTGGTCTGTAATTTGTACCCTTGCTCAGTCTTAACTTATGTCTTAGTAATACCTTTTCCAATGCCTGAAGAGTATTTCTACCTCTGCAAATAATGAGGCGATGAACACCCTCATGCACAGCTACACTCTCTTGTCCAGAAATATGTTTAGGAGAAATATCAAAATGTGCACTATCCCCTGGACGGTGGTTAACTCAGAAATACATGACTGGTCAAAGCACAGAGACTAAAGGCTGTGGGAGAATGCTCTTGTACACTCTAAAGATTTGTCACACAAATTGGTTTAAAAGAACACTGATTGGCCAGTAGCCAGGCAGGAAGTCTAAGTGAACAGCCAGATCAAGAGAATTCTGGGAAGAAGGAAGGCAGAGAGTCAGTCACCAGTCAGACGCAGAGGAAGCAAGATAAGAATGCCTCATTGAGAAAAGGTATCAAGGCATGTGTCTAAACATAGACAAGAATTATGGGTTAATTTAAGTTGTAAGAGATAGTTAGTAATAAGCCAGAGCTAATAGGTCAAATAGTTTATAATTAATATAAGCCTCTGTGTGTTTCTATGGGACTGAATGGTTGTGGGAGCCTGCAGGACAGAAACATCTGTCTACAACTAAGTATCTATGAAGTGCTGAACCATTCAGGGACATCTGTATCATAGCTCTCCCTGCAAGGCTCAGGGGACATTGAAGAAGAAGGGGTTTCAGGTTAGAGAAGTTAGACATGGCCAAGGACAGGACAGAACAGTGTCTTCTGGATGTGACAGACCATTGCAGCTAGGAAATCACAGCAGTTGTGGTTGCCTATAGGCAGTGAGACTACTCAGCAATCCAGCATGGAGGGAGGAGGGGCTCATGAGCTCTCCCTTCTAGCTGAGAAGCTATTGATGGCTGATGGCTGCTAAGACAGGGAGAGTCAGTTTTCTGTAGAGGTATGGTCCCCAGCAGGTTGATCACACCCCAGTGGATAGCCCCACAGCCATGTGTATGAGCAACATTAATTTGACTCAGTGGATTAGAAAAATAAAAAAAAAGAAGTTTTGAAGTTGGGAGGAAATATGGTAAGGTAGAGGTGTGGACTCGTGAGGGGGGAGTGCAAAAATGATCGAGATACAGGTACTAAGTTATCACAGAATAAAATGCATTGATTTTTAAAATAAAAATTGTACTATGATATAGCTAATCTTTAATATTTTACTCCACTTCCTATTATTTCATAGCGTTAGCTGGAGAAATTTGAGTCATTCTGGTTGGAGAAACCACATGACTTGTCCTAAAGCAAATAGGATTTGGCTGGCCTCCAACAAGCTTAGTAGCAAAGACTGGCCTTAAACCATCTTGACTTTGCCTTCCAAGTGCTAGGATTTTAAGTGTGCTATCATGCTTGATTCTGGTTCAAGAACTGCCTCCCTCCCACCTTTCCCTTTCTCCCACCTTTCCCTCTCTCCTTCCCCTTCCTTCCTACCTTCTTTCCCCCTTCTCTCCTCCCTTCATCCCTTCCTCCCTCCCTCCCTTCTTTCCTTCCTTCCTTCCTTCCTTCCTCCCTCCCTCCCTCCCTCCCTCTCTCCCTCTCTTTCTCCCTTCATTCCTTCCTTCCTTCCTTCCTTCCTTCCTTCCTTCCTTCCTTCCTCCCTCCCTCCCTCCCTCCCTCTCTCCCTCTCTTTCTCCCTTCCTTCCTCTTTCCATTTGTGTGTGCATGTGTTTGTGTAGCATAATGTATTGTGTGTATGATGTGGGTCCCTGGTTACCTCTGACGACTACACCAGGCAAAGTGGACGGCCTGACCTCATGAACACAGCAACTGCACTTGTCTTCCTGGTGGTAGGCTTCAGGTTCCAGAGATCACCTCTACATCTCACTTCCTCTTGCCCAATGCTGAGCCCCGGGGAGACATTCCAACACAAACACCTTGCCAACTGGGGCTGGTTCCATTGCTCTCCTGACTTACCACTGCTCGCCCCATTCCTTCTGAGGTGATGTTTGGGGGAATTTCCACACAAACCTGCAGGGCCTGCCTTGCTTTGTTGGCGTAGACCCACAGAGACTTCTGCTAGATTGCACTATGGTGCCACTCAGCTCCCCACACCCACTTTTCCCTTCACTCTTGGTTGTCACACTGCGTACAGCCTTACTCCACAACCTGAGTAGTCCTGCAACACAATTTTGGTTCTCCCTTCTTGCGTACTCCTTAAGTTTCCATTTTGTGGATAAAGTTCTCTGACGACTTCACTCAACATTCCCCCCCCCCCCACTGGGTTCATGTACACCCTCGGAGCAGGACCCTGTCAAGAAATCAGATATATAAGAACATTGCAGTCAAGAAATCAGATATATAAGAACATTGCAGTCAAGAAATCAGGCTCTGCAAGCAGGTAGACCTGGGGTCAAAACCCAGCCAAGGTATTGTCCAGCTGTCGAGTTAAACAAATATTCGTTTTGTTTCTTTTTGTTCTTCGTTTTATGAGACAGGGTTTCTCTGTGTAGTCCTGGATGTCCTTGAACTAGCTCTGTAGACCAGGCTAGCCTGGAACTCAGAGACTGCCTGCCTCTGCCTCCTGAGTCCTGGGATTAAAGTATGCGTCACTACCATCTGGCTTAGTTTCATCCTTTATACTACTGTAATGTTCACTACATAGGCTTCTTGTGAAGATGAGATAGAGTAAATGCCTATGCAGATGCTTGGATCATGGCAAATGCTTGGAGAATGGAAGCGCTATCATTAGCCAGGCCATCTTAGATCATAAATACTGATGTTATGTCTCTAGCCTTTAACGTCACTGGGCGTGGAGGCGTACTGTCATCAACTGTTGGTATTTAATGGACAGCAACTATAATAAAATAATGATGTAAAGTCAAATTTAATAAAACTGAGATAGTTTAACACAATAAAATGTTCCTGGGGTTAGAATTGTAAAATTACAGAGCGAGAAGGGACTTTAGAAGGAGACAACTTAATCTCTCAATTTAGAGTCAAGACAAGGGAGGCCCAGAGAAGCTGCCAGATTGCTCTTCAACACTTTCTCCCCACATCGCTCTTCAACACTTTTCTCCCCGCCACAGTCCATTGCTGCATGAATCTGATGCCCTCCAGGGTCACCTAAGATTGTGACTTGAGATTCATCTGTCAGTCTTACATGGGTGATGGGATTATATACAAAAACTAAAAGAAAACTCCAAGTAATGCCTTCTAATAGAAGGAAAGAATAAGTAATAATTTAATTAAGGGGGGTGGGATTGCGGAAATGACTCATTAGGTAAGGCTTCTTGAACAAACTCAAGGACATGAATTCAAATCCTCAGAATCCATGTAAGAAGCCAGGTATGGCTGAATATGCCTATACCTCTCGCTCCACGGGAATCAGAGATTGAAAGACTATTGGCATTTTGACGGCCAGCATAGCTCCAGGTCTAGTGGGAGAACCTAACTCAGGAAAACAGGCTGGGAATGACAAACAAGGACAGCTGACATGATCATCTGGCCTCCGTACTTTGGGTACAAACCTCATACACATACAACATACTACACATATACATGCAGACACATGCATGCATGTGCACACATGCACGCACGTGTTTCCACCCACCCACACTATCATACACACACCCTCAGAACCAGGAAGAGGGAAAAGAGACATGTTTAAAAACTTGGGGCATACCTGTTCATGGAATGCTGGGGCCAATATCCGTTACTATTGTGGCAGACATTGGTCCCAGAGAACGGATTCATAATTTCAATAAAAGAACAAAAAGATACAATGGGTGCCCTTTGAAAATAATTGCAAAATTACCGTAATAATACACAGAGGAGTTTTGTTGTCTTGCCATGTTTAAACTCTGTGAGGGGGACTGTGAAGGATGGCGAGCAAGCCTCCATGATAGACCTTTGATAAAGGCAAGCTTGGGTGGAGGCGCCAAGCATAGGGCTTAATGGTTGCTAGATTTTTTGTTTCTTTTTATCCCTTTACTCTCTTTGTCTCTTGCTAATTATTATACACAGACAAACACGATTATCAAATTTTAATTGCGCCGTCACAGACTCTGTACAAATGATCATAATAAAGCAGCGTTTGCAATCTGCTTTGGTAATTTTGGGCTGTAGCTGCGCCTTAATTTGCACAAGTGAAATGCGTTTTATTTGTCTTCAAAGAAGTTATTATTCCGCCCACTTTTTCCCCCTCATTTATATTTTTCATTCTGGTAGTGCTTTCCTAGAAGTTTTGTGGATTCATATCAATACAGTAACACATTCTGTTTTCCAGTATCTCATACTCAAAATGCTTTATAATTTAAGCTGATGGTTTGTCACATTTCATTATTTCAACAAAATTATCAAAGAATCTACTGTATTATAGACATGGTAGTAGAACCCGAGTATTGGAGACACAGAGGTGAATAACTCCTGTCCTTACCTCAGTAGACCTAGCGTCTAATGAGATCGTATTCATCTTCTTGGCATTAATTGCAATCTGTTTAATAACAGTCAACAACTTTCCAGGCTTACTTCTCTCTCCTTTTTCAACTTCTAGATCCATGCATATTCTCCTGTTTTAAAGGCTCTTCACATGAGCAGGTCCTGATCTGAGGTTGTTATCTTTGTCACACAGTGGGTCTTCATTTGAACACTCCAGTTACAAAAATAGTGCTTACAACTATCAGAATCTAGCCATTTGGATTGGAGTTCTCTGTCACTGTTTATTCTCAAGTGCTCTTTTCTCCCACAAGTCAGTAAAATTCTTGTGAGCAGTAAAGAAAAGTCCCACAGTTCTTCAAATCTCCAGGTGCCAAAGAGTCCAGCCCACCACCATCCTGTACTTGGTTCTAGGTGGATCCTAATTGGTTTCTCTTCCTCTCAAGGATAACCACAGGGACCTCTCAGAAAAGGTAAGTCTCAGCATGTCACCCTCATCCTAAAAGCCACAGAAGCCTTCCCATTGTTTAAGGGCTAAAAATCTAATTTCCTTAACCAAATCTTTTGCAGAATCCATCACGCAACATCCCTACCTCTCCATCCTACTAATGTCTTGCCAATTTACTGCTTTTCCCCATTTGCAATGAGCTTCTCTTACCCAGGAGATGGACCTCTACCAGTGTACTCTTGTATCTAGGCCCTTCACAGGATACTTTCCTTTCTTGACATGCACGTGGTGCTCACCTAAAGGATGGCTCCCCTTCTTTGGGAAAGGGAAGCCTTTGCTGACCTTCAGAGTTGCATTAATCACCCCCCAATACACGAAGACTTTCATTTTGCCTCTTGTAATACTGAACCATAGTATCATCTGCTTTTCTCATTCCTGTGACCGAAAGCTTGACAAAAGTAACTTTAGAGTGAAATAGTTATTTTGGCTCACAGTCAGAAGCTGCCGCGGTGGGGGAGGTGCAGTGGCAGGCATCTCTAAGGCTGTTTGTTTACATCTCAGTGGGTCAGGAAACAGAGAAAGAGGAGAGGCCAGTGTTCAGTTGACCATCTCCCTTTCCATTTTCATTCAGTCTGCACCCCCCGGCCCCTGGGATGGTGCTACCCATATTCAATTAGGTCTTCCTCCCTCCAGTAAACCATTTTAGAAAAACCTTTGCAGACATACCCTAAGAGGAATTCTTTATTAATGCCTCTACCAGGTCTTCCTTTCTCTCTCTCTCTCTCTCTCTCTCTCTCTCTCTCTCTCTCTCTCTCTCTCTCCCTTCCTTTTTTTTTCAAGACAGAGTTTCTCTGTGTAGTGTTGGATGCCCTAGAACTAGCTATGTAGGCCAGGCTGGCCTTGAATTCAGAGATCCACCTGCCTCTGCCTCCCAAGAGCTGGAGTTAAAGGCGTGCACCACCACACCTGGTGGACATCTTTAAATATGATCAAGTTGACCTTTGAAATCAGCCATCACGTTTGTTATTTCTCAGGGGTCTTTTTCTACCAGCCTCCTAGTGTAAGAGGACAGACAGCCCACCTAAGCTGCTCACTGCTGTAAGACACAGCTGAAAATACCGTTTGAATAAATGCATGAGATTAACTAAATGCTTTTTGATTTAAAAGTTACATTTATCAATTTACGTGCCTATGTGTGTGGGCATGAGTGCCACAGCATGAGTGCGGGGGTCAAAGGTCAACTTTCAGAAGTAGGTTGTCTCCTTTGACCTGTGGCTCCTGGGAATCAAACTCACATCTTCAGGCTTGGCTATAAGGGCTTTTCCCTACTGAGTCATCTTGCGGTCTCCTAAATGTTATTTTTAATATTTTCCTTCTTTGTGTGTGTGTGTGTGTGTGTGTGTGTGTGTGTGTGTGTGTGTGTGTGTGTGTAGCCCTGGTTGTTCTGGAACTTACTGGGTAGACCAGACTTGAAACCAGAGGTCTGCTTGCCTCAGTCTACCGAGTGCTAGGATTAAAAGCATGTGCCACCACCACCAGCAGCCGCCAATTTTTGATATTCTAGAAGAGGTGTTCACAGATGCTAAGTGAATGATGGGTGTCGAAGTGGAATTGGGGTTTAAGGACTATATGTACTATTTGAAAAATAATTTATTTTATCTATGAGGTGTGTGTGTGTTACATGTATGAGCACATGTGTGTGGTTGTCCTTCAGGACTAGAAGGTATTAGATTTCCTTGGAACTGGAGTTACAGGTGGTTGAAAAGTGAGTGCATGGTGTGGACACTCGGAACTGTGCTCTGGCCCTCTGCCAGAGCAGCAAGAGCCACTGACCACTGAGACACCTCTCTAGAGCCCTCTGAATGCACTGTTTTTAATCCAGTGCATGTCGCATTGTAAACCAAAGTAGAAGGATCAATACCCATGGGAAAAGGGACTTCTGGGGAGATGAAAGAGTACCCACTTATGAAATAATGGAGTCTGAGCCAGGAGAAATTATAGGTATTACACAGAATTCCATATGGGTGGGAAAAAACAGTAAGCAGATACATGATAGGCTGGTGAAAAAGGAAGTCACGAATAGAGACAGGACCTGTTATGGTTTGGTTATGAAATTCTCCTGCCATATCGTGATTTAAATGCTTGGTTACTAGCAGGTCGAGCCATTCTGGGAGGTTCTGAGAAGCTTTGGAGGTTGGCGCTGAGTGGAAGAAGATCACGTGGGTGGGGTTGTTGGGGCTATTTGTCCCTGCTGCTTCCTGACTGACAGGAAGTAAACAGCTTTCCTCTGCCACTCACTTCCACTATTCTGCCCAAGTAGATGGGGCCAAGTGATCATGAGCTGAGCTTTCTGAAACTGTGAACTTAGGTAGACCTCACTTTTCTTAAGTTGTGACTGCAGGTGTTCTGCCACAGATGTCACTGATAACAAAAACAGTACAGGACATGATCATTGTGCTGTTCGTTTCTATTGCCACCTTGACACCACCTCAGGAGGATGAACCTCAATGGATGACCTGCCTCTGTCAGACTGGTTTGTGGCCATGCCTGAGAAAGATTGCCTTCACTGATGATTGATGTGGGAGGGAGGGACCCACAGGGAGGGACCCACCCACTGTGGGCTTTATCATTCCTAGACAAGGCCTGATATATAAAGTATGTACTAAAGCTACCTAAGCACCGGGCATGATTGAGCCAGAAAGCAGCATTCCCCCACGGTTTCTGCTTTATTTCCTGTTGAGCTTCCACTCTGATCTTCCTTAATGATGCATTGTGACCTAAAGTATAGGCTAAATAAACCCTTTCTTCCCTTAAGATGCTTTAAAAAATTGTGTGAGAATTCTGTGAATGTATACAATGTGTTTTGATCATGTTCACCCCAACAACTTCCATGCCAGTTCCTCTATCATATCACTATTTTCTTCCAACTTTGTGTGTGCATGTATGTATACATGTATGTATGTGTGTGTGTGTGTGTGTGTGTGTGTGTGTGTGTGTATTTTCTCTCGCTGACAACTGAAACCAGTCAGCACTGCTGATATGTGCATGGGTGTGCATCTACTAGAACATCCTTGAAAAGCATCAGCTTTCCCACTCCCAGCAAGCATCAACTGCCAATAGCTCCCCGGCTAAGGGTAACACTTCCTGACTACTGAAAATCCCTCCATGGTGGGATTTTGCCTGTCTTGATCTTGTACAGATCTCACGCATGCTGTCACAATTACCTGCTAGTTCATGCGACATCTGCATCACAGCGCCTCCTCTCAAGGTTCAGGGAGCATTAGGAAGAGGGGGCAGGAAGGCTGTAAGAACTAGAGTGTGTAGATGACTACAGCAAAATGGTGCTTTCAGGACACAATAGAATAGCTTCATACATGTATGGAAGTGTTTTCACCCACGGTGTTTGTCAGAGCAACAGAAAAGCAAACTGGAACAACCGCTTTATTCTAAAAGCTGTAGGGATTCGGGGCACGAAATGAAAAGTTTAAAAAGAATCTTGTGGCACAGGGAAGGCTGACTCTAAATGGTGTGAGTGGTCATTTGAGAAGGCAGGGCTGCAGTTTGCGCCAGAAGCCGTAAGGATCCAAGTATTGCAGAAGTGAAGCTAACTCAAAAGGCCTGCGAAGGGTGGGGAAGGTTAGTGAGCGGGACAGATCGTGTGTTGGTTTTAGAATTCTGGCTGAGTTGAGCAGGTGAGTGGTGGTCTTCCCACTGAGGGGTCTGGCTGGTTGGAGAGAATGACACAAGGAGGCATCTGGAGCAGTGGGACACACTATGACTAGATCCTCAACACGAAGCTCACGAAACTCAAGGTAACCAATGTGTAGCTGTGGAGGCTCAAATACTAGTCTTACCCTGGCTCTGCATACTTCATTAAGCTCAAAGTCCTCCATGATGCTCTAGGCCAGTGGTTCTCAACCTTCCTAATGCCACGACCCTTTAATGCAGTTCCTCATATTGTGGTGGCCCCCCAACCATAGAATTATTTTCATTGCTACTTCATAACTGTAATTTTACTGCTGCTGAAAATCATAATGTTAATATCTGTGTTTTCTGATGGTCTCAGGTTACCCCCAAGGCAGTTGTGACCCACAAGTTGAGATCTCTGTTCTATGCCTTCTTGTGTCTTCAACATTTCAGAATCCTCAGTAAGAAAGCAGATGAAAGTACGACAATGTCTCCATGAACAAACAACAAACCGAACAACAATATATAAATCAAACAAAGCATCTAGGCATCAGATGGAAAAGCTGGGTGCTTCTAGAAAAACTACCACTTTTCTAGAGATGAAAAAGCAGGATTTGGGTGCGAGTGGGGTGCAAACTGGCATTTTTTTTGGGTAAGAGAAATGCATGAGAATAAGGAGGCCTTTGAAGATAGGACATTGGGGTGTAATAAGAATATTATAAAGGGAGAGGACTGCATAGCAATGACCATTTTAAAGCCATTTTAAGGACTGGCCTGGCATGAGTAGGAACTTCCTCTATTACTATTCTTTGTGCTGTGTGCACCTGATTCCCATTGGAACTGCTTAGTTACAGGGTCAGCATAGGGCCCCCAAAGCTCCTTCCTTGACACGGCAGGCATTCTATAAATGTTGGATATGTTAATCAACTCCAAAGTTGCAAAGAGCAATTTTATTTGGAAGGAAAACTTGCCATAGAAACAGGAGAACAAGCTGTTGGGATGGAGCTTGTCATTCATGGTGGGGACCAGCTTTCTAAGTAAGCCACCCTGCTAATTGTACTACATAGCAATCAGCCCAGCACTGGGACCTGGTGTGACGGACACATTGAGCTTGTTCAACCAATTTATCAAGAATCAGAAAGCAATTGAGAAGCTCAGTTGGAGGGGATTGAAGGCTGCCGCGTGAACCCCACAGACCAGGTTTCAAGGCAAATTGAGCTGGAATATCCATTTATGCTATCGGCACAGTTTCTGGAATTAACTGTGGGCCAAGGGGGGACTTTTGTATCTTGAACCAACGGCAGGATTTGTTGTAAGGCTAGGGGGTTCAGGCAATTTTTACTGTGTGATCATTTGTTTTTTTTTTTTTTTAAAATAAGCAGTTGTTCACAATTTTCACTACAAAATTATTGTGTCACTCTGCATGGGGTTTGACAGTTCTGGAAAAGGCCCCATGCCTTCTGACTCTACAGGTTGAGGAGATCCTGACACAATGAAAGGAAACCTCTGCTCTCGAGAAGGCCTTGTCCACAGTGGAGTGTGTGTGAACTCACCTGTGTGTTTTCACCAGGGGCTGGGGTTACAGGCTGAGTAAGGCCCAAAGTGCAGGCTGAAGCAGACTGTGGCCACTGCTTTGGAAATCTAGCATGAATTACCATATTCCTGCCTTCAGCTATCAGGTTTTGTAAATGACTTAGTGATGGGTGGGTTCACTTCCCAAATAATGTCTAAAACCTATTAACTGAAACCGTATGAAAGACTCTTTAGTCCTATTTTTGTGATGTTCATTCCTAGGTGAACCTTAAATCCCTGCAGCAACAGGAGGATTTTCATTGTTGCTTGTTTGGGGGTGCAGCCGTGGAAAATAAATGCTGGTTCTACAGGACTGATGTGGACTCTGCCTATTGGCATATCTGGAGCGTGCCCACAGACTCATGAGCGTTTGCACTTATTCCTACTGCTCTCCCCAGTTTGTCTTTGTGGCATTTCAATGCTAGCTGGAAAGGTACTGTACATCCATCTGGAACAGTAAGAACCAGGGGCCAAAGTTCCAGCTCAATTATGTGAAGGTTGAGATTCAATTAACTACTTCTGATAATTGTATCTACTTGGTCTATATCCACTACTGCTGGCAGAAAAATGCTCTCTCAGTTTCTTTCCAAATGTAAAGTTGGAAGATTTACCCCACTCTCTCTTTATGTGTAGCTTTTACATTCGAAGGAAAAAGAGGACTTAAAATTTGCATTGTTCTGTAGCAAAATTTCTCCTCCAAAGAAACGCAGAGGACTTTTCAGACTACCAGAAACTGCAGTATTTCAGTTGACGATTAGAGCCATTTTTGTATTGTCAATTTACGGCATCAAGTTTTCAAAAGGTTTATTTATTTTACTTAATGTGTATGTGTGGTTTGTCTGTATGCATGCATGTGTACTATATGTATCTTTGGGGCTCTTAGAGGTCAGATGAGGGCATAAGAATCCCTGGAGCTGGGCTTATGGATGATTGTGAGACACCATGTAGTGTTGGAAACCAAACCTGGGTCCTCTACCAAAGCACTAGTTCCCTTAACCACGGAGCCATCTCTCCATCCCTCTGGCATTCATTCTAATTAAGGATAACATCTCTCCATTGATACTCAGGGTTGAAATAAGAAACCCTGTGATATTAAAGGTAGCATTCCCAATTCTGCTACTTGAGTCAGATTTATGATTGAACACACCAGAGGATTATACAAATGAAACCTTGGTTTGAAACTTGGTAGTTAAAGTTTTTTGGTAATACATTGGCAGAAGTAGCTGTAGCTACTGGACCTAGATCAGGAGGGTCAGGCAAAGATGGAAATCCTTTGTTAGCGTCCTCATGGGGCTGATTCCAGACATGCTTACAGTAACATGCTCAAAGGGTTTCTAGGTAAAAGAACATAGTTTCCCTCTGCGTAGATTTAATCCTAAAAAGTCACAACTCCAAAAGATGAACCCTTGAAAGATGAAAACCCCTGGAGATTTTCATAAAAAACTTAATTCTGGATAATTAAAACCCCAAATGTTGAAACCCTGACACTAAGATTCTTTCAAGATTTTTGTAGTTTTGACTGTAGTTCTCACTGTGGGAAAATGTTATATAAGGGAGATATAAAAGCTAATTGTGGGCAGGGTTAATGCATTTTTTTGACTGTATACAAGATAGTTGTCAGTATGATTATTCAGTTATCATAATTCTGCCCCTTCATTCCTTCATACATAGAGTCCTGTTTGCCTTGAGACAAAATAGCAAAATGCTACATTTTATCAGAAAAAAAATCAAAGTAATTAAAAAGCACATTCTTCACATTGGCTAATGATGGCCACATTTTTTTTCTTCAGAACCCTGTCTGTGCTCTGTAGTACCAGTTCTGGGTCTTCTCAGAATGACCCGAATGGCTTCTCATTTTCAAGGCTCAACAGGAACCTTCCAGATAACCCACTGTGGTCATGAAGGCACACATGCACTTGGAGCCTGCTGTGTAAGGGCTGCCATGGCAGCACCTTCCTTGGTTGCTACCGTGCTGTGTTGCATTCTGTTTGCAGTTGTCCTGCACTAATTATGTGTATCCTGCAGATTTTCAACTTGAATGCCAAATAGGAAATGGGGACAACTCAGGATGCTTCCCAGCTTTCAGTATTTGCTGTTATCTTTCTGGGCTTTATTCTTGGAGTCATCAGGACTGTTGGGTTAGTCTTCATGCCCCCTCCACCTCTTTCTGGTGGAAGTTAATTACTCTTGCTTTCTCTGATAGGTCCATGGCCTGTTCTCCCTCTTTTTGAAGAAGAATTTTTCCTTTCCCAGTGGGAGTTATAGATATTAGACTTTTATGCAAGCAGAATTTGTAGATCTTAAGGAAAGAACAAGCAGAAATTAAATTGCAATCTCTACCCTGAAAAACTAAAAGTATACAAACATGAAAAAGTGGTGAACTCACTGAAGTCTGTTAAAAATTCTACTACTTATGATGTTATTAACTCCAAAATAAAGTAAATAAAGAAATGTCAGCTGAGAATTTGATTACCCTTTCCTTTTCATTAAAAATATTTTCTTGTTCCCTGGGAACATATAGGTCACATCAGCCAGGGAAGCAGGTAGGCTAACTGTAGATATTCACTTCTCCCTCTTCTTCTCCAAATCCACCCTGTCCACCAGTCTTAACTCAGCTCTAGGTAGACTACCTGCAGTGGTTTCCCTGTCCCCATCGCCAGCAGATCACACAGATTTTCTCGTCCAGCCTTCCATACCTCTTCTCTTATCCTAGCCCCCCTCTTCAGTAGGCATTCCCTTGGAACCTGCAAGCCACACAAGCTAGTGAAGCAGGTAGGCTAATTGCATATCTTCACCTCATGTCCTCCAAATCCAACCTCCAGTCTCATCCCAGCTCTGTGACAGGCCACCTGCTGAGGCCTAACCTTCCTCCCTGCTCCTATCTTCAGCAGATAATGGACTAAACCTCTGAAACTGAAAGCAAGACCCAATTAAATGCTTTGTTTTATAAGAGTTTCTGTGGTTATGGTGTCTCTTTGCAGCAAAAGAACAGTGACCACAGCAAAAATCCCTTAAAGAAATCTAAGAAAATACAAACAAGCAGTTAAAGGAAATAAATAAAACACTTAAAAACCTGAAAATGGAAATAGAGTCAATATAAAAAACCCAAACTTAGGGAAATCTGGAAATGAAAAATTTAGAAACTTGAACAGCAACCTTAAAGGCAAGCTTCACCAATAGAGTGCAAGAGATTGAAGAGACAGTCTCAAGCATTGAAGTCACAATAGAAGAAATGGATACATTGGTCAAAGAAAATGTTAAAACTAAAAAAAATCTCCAAGTACAAAACATCCAGGAAATCTGGGACACCATGAAAAGACCAAATTTAAGAAGAGAAAGGAGAAGAAACTGTAATCAGATGTTTCTTGCCCCAACTGCCTGTTCCCAAATACCCAGCAGCTGCTTATCAAATTACCACACAGAGGCTTAATATAAATTATAAATGCTAGGCTAATAGCTCAGGTTTATTACTAACTAGCTCTTACATTTTAAGTTAACTTATATTCTGTATTTTTGCTTTGCCACATAGTGATACCTTTATTAGCATGGCACATTTATCTCATGCTCCCTCTTTATCTGATTACATCAAAAAGTTGAAGAGATCTCATACTAGTACCTTAGCAGCACACACAAAAGCTCTAGAACAAAAGGAAAAAAAATACATTCAAAAGGAGTAGATGTCAAGAAATAATCAATTTCAGGGCTGAAATCAATAAAATACAAACAAACAAACTAAATCAACCAAACAAATGGAATACAAAGAACCAATGAAACAAAGAGTTGTGTTTTTTTTTTTTTTTGAGAAAATCAGTAAGATTGACAAATCCTTATAGAAATTAGCTAAAGGGTGGAGAGATGATCAAAATCAAAATTAGAGCTGAAAGGAGGGATGTAACAACAAACACTGAGGAAAGTCAAAGAATTGTAAAGACATTTTAAAAACATGTACTCCACCAATTGGAAAATCTAAAAGAAATTAATAATTTTCTTAATATATACCACCAGTGAAAGTTAAATCAAGACAAGCAATTCAAACAGATCTATAGCACTTGGTAAAATAGAAGCAGTCATTAAAAGTTTCCTAACAACAACAACAACAAAAAGCTGAGGACCAGATGGTTTTAGTGCAGAATTCTACCAGACTTTTAAAGAAGAGTTAAAACCAGTACTCAAAGTATTTTGCACAATAGAAAGAGAAAGAACATTGACCAATTCACTTTATACGATGACAGGTAAAGTGGTACCTAAACCATATGAGGAGCTGTGAGAATGGAGTCTTGTGTCAGGAGATTTCTGAGTTCTTGTGAGAAAACTCCAAGAAGACAAGAGTCTTGTGACCTCAGTTATGAACTTCAGAATATAGAATTGTTCTTGGGATGTGGGTTTTTGTCCCTGGCAGGTGTAGTGGATAAGAGTGAGTTTACTTTATTCATTGTCACGGGCTATCATTATTTGTTTATATGCCTCTATGTAAAGACATGTTTTTGCCATATACAACTTGTCCTTGTGATTATATGCAGCTTGAACTCATGAGAACTTTACTCGTATGATGTTTTTTAACTCTCAGAGTAAAAATTTTCTGATGCTCTGAATAAAGTCGGCTATTGCATAAGACTTTAGTCTGAGTCATTTTTAGGCTGTATTTTCCCAGGTTCTATTACCATTGCAGTGGTAAATAAAGGCCAGACAAAGAAAGAATTACAGACCAATTTCCCTTTTGAACACTGTCTTAGGGTTTAATATTGCTGTGAAGAGATACCATGACCATGGTAACTCTTAAAAAGAAAACATTTGGTTGGGATGGCTTACTTACAGTTTCAGAGGTTCAGTCTATTGTCTTCTTAATGGGGAGGATGGTATCATATAGGAAGAATGCTGGAGCTGAGTGCTACATTTTGACTCAGAGGTGACAGGAAGTCAACTGACTGTCACACTGAGGGGAACTTGAGAAAAAGATACCTCAAAGGCTGCCCCTACAGTGACATACTTCCTCCAACAAGACCATACCTACTCCAATAAGTCCACCCCTCCTCATAGTGCCTTCTTTCAAATTACCATAAACACAGATGCAAAAATCTTAATAAGATATTTTCAAACTGAAACTAAGAACACATGAAAAAGATCACCTTCTATGATCAAATAGGTTTCACCCCAGACATTCAGAAATGGTTCAATATACCTAAATTGATAAACATAATCCACCATATAAAGAAAGTGAAAGACAAGAACTACACAATTACCTCATCAGATATAGAAAAGGCACTTGACAAAATACACTATTCTTTCATAACAAAGGTTCTGGAGAGGTTCTGGATACAAGGGACATATCTCAACATAATAAAGGCAGTTTACAGCAAGTGCATTAGTCAGCATTAATGGAAAAAAAACTTAAATGGAGAGAAACTCAAAGCAATTCTACTCTAAAATCAGGAACAAGACAAGGTTGTCCACTCTCTCCATATCTATTCAATAGAGACTTTAGTCTAGCTATAGCAATAAGACAACTAAAGAAAATCAAGGGGATAAAAATTGGAAAGGAAGAAGTCAAAATATATTCATTTGTAGATAATACAATAGTATACATAAGTGATGTAAAGATTCTGCTGGGAAACTCCTACAGCTGATAAACACCTTCAGCAATGTGATTGGGCACAAAATTGACTCACAAAATCAGTAGCCTTCTGTACAAATGACAAATGGGCTGAGAAAGAGAGAATATCTTGGGCTATCTCTAACCAAGCAAGTGAAAGACTTATATGGTAAAAAAGTTAAGAAGAAAGAAATTGAAGAAGATGGAAAGGCCTCCCATGCTCATGGATTAGAAGGATTAATATAGTGAAGATGAATGCTCTACTGAAAGAAATCTAAAAATTCAATGCAATATCTGTCAAAATTCCAGCATAATTCTTCAGAGTTCTTGAAAGGAAAATTTTCAGATTCATAGGAAAATATAGAAGCCCAGGATAGTTAAAAAAGGAAAAAAATCCTGAATAATGAAAGAACTGTTGGAGGTATCATCATCATTCCTGACCTCAAATTGTACTACAGAGCTATCAGAGCTATAATAATAATAATAACAACAACATGGTACTGGCACAAAACAGATACACTGATCAATGGAATAAAACTGAAGATCCAGGCATATATTCATACACCAAAGACAACAGATTTTTGGCTTAAAAAAGGCAGAAATATGCAATGGAAAAGAGAAAGCATCTTTAATAAATGTTGCTTGTCAGACTGCATGGCTTCATGTAGAAGAATCCAAATAGATCCATATTTATCATCACATACAAAACTCAGCTCCAAATGAATCAAAGATCCCAACATAAAACTGAATATGCTGAACATGATAGTCGAGAAATTGGAGAATATCTTTGACCTCATTGGCACAGGAAAAGTCTTTCTGAACAGAACACCAATAGCATATGCACTAAGAACAACAATTATAAATGAGACCTCTGGGCTGGAGATAGGAGTCAGAGGTAGAGAGCACTGTTTGCTCTTCCAGATGACCTGGATTCAGTTCCCAGTGTCCACGTGGCAGACCACACCTGTCTGTAACTCCAGTTCCAGGGTTTCTGATATCCTCACATGGATGTACATGTAGGCAAAACACCAATGAACATGAAATAAAATATATTATTAATAAATGGGACCTCATGAAACTGAAAAACCTCTGCATGACAAAGGACACCATTGATAGGACAAACAGGTATCCTACAGAATGGGAAAATATTTTAACAACCACACATCTGATTGAGGGTTAATAAGCAAAATGTATAAAGATGTAAAAAAAAAACTAGACATCAAGAAAACAAATAACCTTATTAAAAATGGAGTACAGATAAAAACATAGAATTCTCAAAAGAAGAAACTCAAATGGTTGAAAAACACTTAAAAGAAATTTTTAACATCCTTAGTCAACTACTTTGAGATTTAATCTGTACCACTCAGAATGGCAAATACTGATAAAACAAAGGACAGCTCATGCTGGGGAGGATGTGAGGGGAACACTCACCCACCGCCGGTGAGACTGCAAACTTGTACAGTCAATATGGAAACCAATGTGGCAGTTGCTCAGGAAGCTACGAATTTAGATTCAACTATTCTCCTCTTGGCCATAGACCCAAAAGATGTTCCATCCTACCACAGAGCCGCTTGCTCAAGCATGTTCTTTACTGTTCTAGTCATAATAGCCAGAAGCTGGAAACAACCTAGATGTTCCTCAACAGACAAATGTGGTACATTTATTCATTGCAATTATACTCAGATGCTAAAAAAATGAAATCATGAAATGGTAAATGGATAGACCTAGAAAAAAAAATCCTAAGTAAGTTAGCCCAGATCCAGAAAGACAAATACAATATGAGTCAACTTATATGTGGATATTAGCTGTTAAGTCAATGATAAGCAAGCTACCATCCTTAGAGCCACAGAGGTATGGTATAGAGTAAAGATTTGGGGGAGGGGCAGATAAATATCCCTAGGAAAGGGAAATTGAATAGATAGATATTGATGGGAGGGAATGGAAGGATCAAGTATGGAGGGGAGGGAAGAGGAGGATGAGGGAGAGAATATGGGGAGTGACAGTTAAAATGAAGGGGCATTTGAGAAGTAGTATGGAATCCTAATAGAGTAGAAGCTTTAAATATATATTGCCCACTAAGTAAAATTATCAGATAATGAGGGAGAGAGAACACCACCTGGACATCTCTTGTCACTAAATGAAGCTTCCAGTACTGGGAATGAATTATATCTAATTGGTGGTGATTTGTTTGCCTAAGTAGGTCCATGGGAACCCCAAACAACCCAAGTTGTTGCCAAGTCTATAGGTTGCTCTCCATAAACTTATGAAAGGCTCTATTTCTGAAGACAACACTTACAAAACTTACTGAACATGGAGAAGTCAAGCTTGTGCCTACCTAGAGCCTTTACCCCTACAGGCTAGTGTTTTTGATACCAGAAGGTATTCTGCACACTACCAAAGGAGAAATGTAAACACCAACCCAGATGCAAACCCTTCAATCTACAAGGGTGTACTGTCTGCAAGATATGCTAGTGTTATAGTGGCACAAAGCTTGTGGGAGTAACCAACCACTATCTGATTTGACTTAAGGCTCAATCCATGAGATGGAACCCATACCCGATGGTGCTTGGTGACAAAGCACTCGAGACTAGATAACCCAGAGACCCAGGGCAAAACCAAACACTATTGTTCTACAAAAGGAACGTAGCAATAAATTGACTCCTAATGATATTTTGCTGCTATACTCATAGATCATTGACTTTCCCAGCCATCATCAGAGAACCTTCCTCCTGCAGTAGATGGGAACAAGTACAAAGACTGAGAGCCAGACAATATGTAGAGTGTGAGAGACCTTGGAAATCTTAGTCCTAAACTGTGTGTCTACATCATACCCTTCCCCTCAGGGCTCAGGGAACCCTGCAGAAAAGCAGGCAGAGGGAGTGTAAGAGCCAGAGAGGACAGAGGCCTTCTAAACACATCAGGGCCAATGCATGGGTCTGAACTAGAAAGGGTCCTAGATCTGAAAGAAGTGGAGACATGCCCCCATCCCTAACCCAGAAACTATCTCCAATTGGTCACCACTTACAAACAAAGATTTAGTTTTATCCAAGGGATTCTTACTGGGGAAATAAACTACCTTTAAGTTTAGACTGCATGCCCAGCAGCAGGTGGCCAACAGAAAAAATGCTTAAAGGCATTTGTTGAGGATCCTGTCTCATAATGTCATGTCAGGGTTTTTTCTTTTCTTCTTTAAATTGTTAATCTATTTGTCTGTCTGTCTGTCTTTCCGTCCATCCGTCTGTCTGTCTATCTATCTATCTATCTATCTATCTATCTATCTATCTATCTATCTATCTATCTATCTATCTTTCTATCTATCATCCACCCACCCACCCACCCACCCACCCATCCATCTATCATTTATTATTTACCCCACAGGTACTTTAAGTATACATTATATAATGGGAGCCTTTGGGATCCAGCCCCAAGACTCTCTTTAGGGTTCAGATCAGATGCAACAGCAAGCAAAACAGACTTTTTCTTTGGGTATATGAAGGCAAACAAACCCTCTCTCTGTGATTGTCTGAATCAGTCTCTTTATTGTTCTGCCTCTGTTCTAATTCTCCTGTCCTACTTCTAATTTCTCATAATTTCTTCTCCGCTAGCCTAGGAACTCTCTTCCTCTCAGGAGCCTTGAAGTGATAAAGAAATTACAGGAGTTACTTCTCATTGGCCAAAAGTATATTCCTAGGGTAAGCAATAGGGAGCCGAGCCATTTACCATGGCAACACAAGGGTACAAGGTTACAGAAGCAAGAATGTGACCAGAGAGGGGGGCACAGTGCTCAGTGACAAACTTTGAGACCTAGGTCTATTGTTAGCAGACTTGGCAAGTGAGGAATTGGCATTCTTTTCTTAGGGTGCTTTGTGTAGCAAGTTGGTTAGATATCTGCAACTCTAACCTTGTGCTTAGCTGTAAAGTTTTAAACCAATGATATAGTTATGAAGTATGTACTAGTATATAGTCTATGTATCAAAATTATATAACTAAATGAAAAGTAGTCTTTCTGACCACTAACAGATTTATGTGCCCATAGATTGAGATGTAATCATAAGATTAATATAGACATCACATGGAAATGCATGGTAGTGGGGAGATACCATAGCTGTTATTGCATAAGTGAAATTACAGATGAAAGCCACAGTTTTCAGAGTCAGTGGTCCTGCAGGCCCTGCCTGGCATGCTTCTTCCATCTGAAAATAATTTCTCTGATGGGTTGCCATCTGAATTATCAATTGCTTTAAGCTGTAATTGCATCATGGCCCACAACAGCTTGTGATAAATGCTTCTGACAATTATGGCTTCTGGTTTTGTGTGGTTATTTCTCTCTCTCATATATTACATCCCAACCACAGTTTCCCCTCCCTCCTCTCCTCACAGTCCTACCCCCTTCCCCACCCAATCCATTCCCTTCAGAAAAGGGCAGGCTTCCCAGGAATATCAACCAAGCATAGCATATCAGGTTGCAATAAGACTAGGCACCTACCCTTGTTTATGGCTGGAAAAGGTGAGCCAGTGGGAGGAAATGGGTCCCCTAAATAGGCAAAAGACTCAGAGATAACCCTTACTCCCATGGTTAGGGGGCACTACAAGAAGACCAAGCTACATAGCCATAACATATATGCAGATACATACAGGCTCTCTGATTGTTTAGTCTCTGTGAGCCTATATGATACCTGGTTAGTTGATTCTGTAGGTTTTTTTGTGGTGTCCTTGTCCCCTCTGGCTCCTATAATCCTTCTTCTCCCTCTTTTACAAGATTCCTTGAGCAACCCCTACTGTTTGACTGGGTGTCTTTGCATCTGCTCCCATCAGTTGCTGGATGAAGCCTCGCTGATGGCGATTATGCTAGAGTTCTGTCTACAAGTATAGTAGAATATATTGACTTTTTTTTTCTTGGTCATGTTCGGTTCTATCCTAGTTGTCTGTGCTACTGAGCCTCTGGCTCCTGGGCCTCTAGGTAGTGTTGGGGTGGACCCTACCTGGCATGAGTCTCAATCTGGATCAGACATTGGTTGATCACTCCCCAATTTCTGTACCACCTTTACCCCAACACATCTTGTAGGCAGGACAACGGTCAAAGATTTTATGGCTGGTTTGGTGTCCCAATTCATTCACTGGAAGTCTTGCCTGGTTACAGGAGATGGTCAGCTCAGGTTCCATATCGCCCATTACTAAGGAGTCTTTCTAGGGTCACCCTCATAGATTTCTGGGAGTTTCAACTGTACTAGGTTTCTGCCTTAACCCCAAAGTGCCCTCTCAATTTCAGTTATCTCTCCCAGTACTCATTCTCTCCGTCTTCCCCCAACCTGACTCCCCCTGTTCTCATCCCTACACACTCCCAGTCCATCCATGCTCTCTATTCTATTTTACCTTCTCAGGGAGGTTCAAGTGCCCCCTGTCGAGTCCTCCTAGTTACCTAGCCTCTCTGGGTCTGTGGATTATAGTATCATTAATCTTTATTTTACATCTAATATCCATTTACAAATGAATACATATCATGTTTGTCTCTGAATCCGAGCTATCTCACTCAAGATGATTTTTTTTCCAGTTCTATACATTTGCCTATAAATTTCATGATGTTATGATTATTTTTTAAAAGCCAAGAAGTATTTCATTGTATAAATGTACCACATTTTCTCTATCCATTTTTCAGTTGAGGGTCATCTAAGTGGTTTCCAGCTTCTGACTATTATAAAACTTGTATGAACAAGTTTGAGCAAGTGTCCTTGTAGTAGGATGGAGTGTCCTGTGGGTATATGCCCAGGAGTGGTATGGTCTGGAGGTAGATCAATTCCCAATCTCCTGAGAAACCATGTATATATTATGACTTCTGAATTTGTATATCTATGGCATTCCTGAGTGTGAAAAAGGAAAAGTCGCTTTGTCTGTATCTGTTTCTTGAGATCTTTTCCTTCTGTCATTTGTCTTGTCCTATTCATATGCTTTATATTATGTTATTTTATTATTATTCCACAGAAGCCTGTTTGTTTTCTAATGAGAGACAGAAGCGGGTGGATCTGGATTGGAGGGGGTGGGGAGGAACTAGGAGGAGTAGGGGAAAACCACAATCAGGATACATTATATTAAAAAAATTATTTCTGTTTTTGTTTTGTTTTCAAGACAGGTTTTTTGTGTATAACAGAAAAAAAACATCTATTTTCAATAAAAGAAAAAATATTCTCTCCTCCTCCTCCAAGTTCAGTAAAATATCATTTTGCTCACTTCTCCTCACTGTCCTCAGAGCAAAGGATGTCTGAATAAATCATATAGCCCCACACACTGCAGAAAGGACAGCTGCACTTACATGCCCAAGTACCAAGAAACCATTGCCAAGGGGTCAGAACAGAGGGACCAGCATCAAGAGCCATCACAGAGGAATCAGTGGCTCTTTCCTGATGCATGATACTTTGCTACTTTCTCTCAGGTAAATTAAGAATAAGTGGATTGCAAGTCCTTCATTCCAGCAGCTAATACCTGAAATATATGCAGCAATGTGATTTCTTAGTCATATTGATATTAAGTAGAAATGACACTTTAATATGTGTATTTTAGACTGAGCATTCAGAAAAGAACGAGGAACACAGTTCCTTAGATCTTGCTGTTAGTAAGGTTCTGTGTAAAACTGCAAAAAACAACAGTTACTGTAGAAAGCAGCCCTAACAATGGTGTCAATGCTATGTGCCTCAGGGGGAGCACTCCTAGGAAAGCAGTAGCAGGTGCAAAGGCCCCGAGTTCCAAGTGTGATGCCGGAAGAGCCAGGTGCCAGGAAGAGGATGAGAAAGACGCTGCCTTTGAGGTCTAGGGACAGGGACACAGCGCACACTTTCTCCAGGATCCTGAGTCCCCCAGCCCACTTTTCTGGAAAACGAACAGGGAAGGGACACTCTTCTTTTTGACTTCTGGAAAATGAGACTAGAAAGAGTCACCCTTCTTTGGACGGTTTAGCTAGCACTCCCGGCTGACCCTTTGGCTCACCTATGGTGACGTCAGACCAGGCTCCTTCAATTCCTCTGATGTGTCTCAGGAATGGTTGGTTGATGCCCAGGCATGGCACACACCTTTATTCTCACACTTGTAAGCTGGAGGTAAAAGAGTCAAGAGTTCTAGACCAGCTTCAGCCATATAGAAAGTTCAAAGCCAGCCTTGGCTGCTTGAGAGTCTATCTCAAAAAATTAAATTTATGTGTGTTGAGTGTGTGTGTGTGTGTGTGTGTGTGTGTGTGTGTGTGTGTGTGTGTATGGAAAGAAATAAAGATAGATGATAGATAGATACAATGGGGGTGAACTGTTTGTCTCCTCACTCCCAACTACCTAGTTACAGGCAAATTGCTCTGTTACTGAGGACAAATAAGGCCAACTGTGAAGTCACAACATTTGCATCTTGTCTGTCCTCCCTTCAAAGCCAGGGAAAACCCACCCTGATACCTGCCACCGTCTTCAGATCTAGACGGCTCTCCCTGTTGTGTAGGGAGGCTGAAATCAATTATCTTCTTCCATCCACTTAGGCCTTTGAAAAAGTATTGGCTGTATTAGAAACCCTCCTGGGGAATCCCTCCCCTCTTCATAATACATATTTGCCAATAAATGCTCTCAAGTTTAAAAGTAATTCTCTAGGGATAAAATCACCTTCCCACAGGCTTAAGAATGGAGAAGGTTGTAATGTAAATTTAATTACGACTTCCTACACTGGTACTCTGAGAATTAGCCGGGGGATTAGAGGAAACAGCTCACCAAGAGCATCTTCTGGGCAGCACTGACTACCGTGCAAGTGTCTCCTGCACTTTGTCAGCTTGTATCCCTGGCTTAATAAATAGCCAGTTAAGTTTATAATTAGCTTGCATTCTTTTATTGGGACATTTTTCCATGTTGGTCTTAAATGTAAATAAATTGTAGCTATATTTTTTTATCAATATCAAATATTCTTACCCATCTTGCTCCCAATATATATGCATAATAGCTACCTTTGGAAATTACTTTATTTAATCAAAGTTTTTTGGAGACAGTCTCATTATATATCCTAGGCTGTCCTTGAACTTGTGACCCCAGCCTCGGCCTTCCAAGTGTTGGAACTACAAGTATGAGCCACCATACCTGGCCAATCAGAACTCTATAAAATAGTCAGTTGTACTTGAAATGAAGAAGGTGATTGCCAATCATCCATACTTTAGTGTGAATCGGACTCCGTAGATTGCTTTTCTTTCATTTGGAAGACATAATTTTCAGTGTGGAAATGGGACTTTGTAACAGAGTTGTGTATCAAGGACAGGTTAAGAGAGTTCAGGTGTGGGTGAGGATGCTGTTGTGAAGTCAAATTACTGGGTACTCAGAAAACGGCATATGTAAGCCATCAGCTCAAAGAGATGAGATGTATGTTAAAGGCTGATAAGATTCTTCCAAATATCCCCACCCCAATTCCTAGAGCTCTCAAGGTTTTGTGAAATAGCTAGAGGAAGGAATAGGTGTTTCAAAAGGTCCACTTTTTTTATGCAGAGACAGATGGGGCAGTAAGAACTCTGCTCAGAAGAGATGGCTGGAGGCGTGTCCATAGCACAGCGGGACAGGCTCCTGGTGTGGAGGTTCCCCTGGCTATCCCATTTCTCTGACACTGAGGAGCTCCAGGTCAGGTGAAGCCTGTAGAAGTATTTAGAAGTTGTCAATTAGGCCATCTGTTGATGGTTGATGTATACACTCCTGGGACGTGGAGACAGGAGGTTGAAGAGTTCTAGATCATCCTTAGCTACATAGTGAATTTGGAGCTAGCCTGGGATACAAAAACAATTTATCCTAACCAATATATTCTAACACATATAAGTACCTGGGAGATTAGGCTCAGATTTAGAATTCTAACACTCTTTGGATTTCCGCAGAGCATGGTGCATCCAAGAGGAAGATCTTGTAGACTGCTCTTTCTCTCCTCACTTCTGCACCCCAGGGCTTTGTAAGCATACATGTGGATACCCTCAATCCCCTACTACACATGCAAGCTCTGTCTAGATTCCTCCTTAGGCTTCTGAGTGTGCATACTTGTGACAGAGTCTGACTTGGGGGAAAACTGGTAGGGCTCACAAATGACCTTTGTGAGCTAGGAAATTTGGCTGAGGTCACTGAGTAGAGAGAATCCTAGGGTCCAAGTGTCTGAATCATCACCTAGAGCATCAGCCAGGGGAATTCAGGTCGACAAGACCCATTGGCCCCTTGATAGGGAGGGGAAGCATGCAGCTTGGAATGCAGCTAGTGACAGTGCACTCCTTACTGTGGAGATGCAACCCACACTTAGAGGTAGTGACAATGTGTTTGAGTATACCCGTGGTGCTCTTCTCATTGCTGTGGCAAAAATACTCAACACAAGCAAAATGAACAAGGAAGGGCTTGTTTGGGCTCGCAGTTTGAGGGTGCCGTCTGTCATGGTAGGGAGGCATGGGTAGGAAACGCATGAAGCAACTGGTCACATTGCATCTGCTGCTAGGAAGAGAGAGAGGCGGATGCTGATGCTCAGCTCCCTGTCTGTTATTCAGCCCCTGTGATAGGCCCGCCCACATCCAGGGTGTCCCCCTCCTCACCTACCGCTATGTAGACACTTACTCCTAGATACATCCAGAACTTTGTCTCTTCCGTGTTTCTAACTATAACCAAGTTGGCAATAATGGGAAGGTCTACCTGCTAAAGGGATATTCACCTGAAGGCTTGGCATTTCGGAGAAACTTTACTGTTTGTTTACGAGATCAGAAGAAAACAAAAAGTTTCTCTGTTTGGGCCAGTGTGCTAATATCCTATGTTGAGAAATAACCCCACAATGGGGGAATTGCTTAAATATCCATTCTAACAATGACGTAGACATTCTGAAGTGCGTGATGAATGTGCTAAATAATAATTAGCTATGACTTGAATAGGAGATATTTAAAGACATGAGCAGAACAGGCCTGTTTATAGGCAGAATAATTTAGTAATGAGTAATCGAGTGTTCCTGACTACTGATGCAGAGAGAGGGAGCTTAGGAAGAACATTCTTATTAGAAAAAAAAACAACACATTTTTCAGAGAAAAAAACTGTAGAGGATCAATCCTTCTAGAACCTTCCACAGCAAAGAAAAACTTTCATTCCATCATAAACATCAGCACACTGTTCTTTGTCTAGCCACAGCTACAAGCTTTCTGACATGGGTAAAGGCAGGCGGCCTCCACAGCTCTACGGACAGGCTTTTCTTGCCAGGTAGGAAGGGCTTTTCTTCCTGCTGTTCCAGGGAGAACGTTTGTGATGGTAACTACTGACTGCTACACGAAGTCAGGGCTGTTTCGGAGTTGTCCTCACCAGAGCTGAGGAAACATCTCGTCTTGTTCCAGATTATGGCTTCCAAACACATTCACGCAGGCCCAGAGAGCAGATTCCTGGCTTTCGCTAGTACAGTCCCGAAAGACTGTGGTGACGCACGCTGTGCATCTCCTGTGCACAATAACTGTTCTTAGAGTGTGAGAAGCAAAGAGCGTAATTTGACTCGTGCTTGAGCTAATCGTCTCATTGTCTCCTTTGGGGATGGCATGCTGGCAGCGTCACGCGTGTTTCGAGATGCACTGGCACGAGTGCACAGCTGGGCTTTTGTTCCTCCGCGGAGAGTGTTATTTATGTATGCCTTTGCCCTCTTCTTATTGTTAGCCGTGGCAAACATGGGATTTTGCAGAACAGAAAGAAGCTTGCCCTGCAGTCTTCAGTCTTCCAGTCTTTGTCGGGAAAGGCGCAAGTGTGTCAGAGCTGAAGGTCCTCATGCCTGCCCTGGTTTCTCTAAAGATGCACAACAGCTGCCTTTCTAGACCTTCGCCACCTCGGTCTGGAGCCCTTCTTCCCCCCCTCTGAGCACAAGTTCATGACTGTGTCCTGCCCTCTGTTCTTGGGCCATCTGGTCTGATGCAGGATGACCACCGATAGCATTCTTTTCTCTCTTCCAGATGTTGAAGCAGAAGTGTTCCCAGCTTGAGCTCTGCAGGCCTTGGTAGGGTTCTTTGCTGGCTTTCTCTCTTGTACCCGCTATTTCTTCTAATCATTACTGGTTAGAGCTAGACCCATATGTTCAAGACGTTTGTCCCTTGGACCCAGGTACTCCAGATACATATCATAATAAGAAGTGGCTTAGTCTTTGGGACTGTATTTTTCTTGGTTCTAATGTACTGATCAGTGAATTTGCTATATAATCTACGCTTCCCTCTCTTTCCTAGTCTCAATTTGTATTTCTTTTTTTCTGGGCTTAGATCTCCTTAGTGCTTACTGGATGCGTGAATCTAACTTGGGTTCATATCTAACACAATAGATCAAGGTCTTGCCTTGTGTGGGCCAGTCTTTTGCTAAGTAAGTACCCTCAAAAAACGTTTGCATTCCAAACTTTGGGGTCTAGTTCCCTGTTGGATGTGCCAGGCACAGACAAGGGCAGTGAGTGCCCTTTAGAGCACTTCTGTACCTGGGATCTGCTTCTGAGGTTTTCTCCACCCAACGAGAGCAACTTAGCTTAGTGTCCCTCCCCCAGTCCTTCCCTCCTCAGATTGAGGTCAGTGATTATGCCTTGTGCTAGTTCATAATGTAAGCGTGTCTGACTTAGGGACATTTGAAAATTGCATTTTGTGCATATAGAAAGTGAATGGTAGTGGGGAAGAGAGTGAATTTGCCACACAAATCGAGCATATGTGTTAGCTGGCAGAGGATTTGCTGATGGTTTAGATTTGGGACTGACTTTGATGGACTAAGGAAGCATTCTTGCCAGACAGAAAGGTTGTTTTAGGTAGGTTGAATAACTGTCTAGAAATGATTGAGAAGCTGATCTCACACACCCAGGGAGTAGGAGAGGGATGCTCAGTGAAGGTCCTGAGAACAGGGATGGCGAATTGCTCATCGTTGTCCTTAGGCCCAGCACAATGTCTGAGTAGGGACAGGATTTGGGATGTATTTATTTTATCTTTGGAGACAGGGTCTCTCTACATAGTCCTGGCTGTTTTGGAGCTCACTATGTAGACCAGGCTGTCCTCAAACTCACAGATACCCTCTTGCCTCTGCTTCCTGAGTGCTGGGATTAAAGGTATACACCACTAGGTATACACCACTACACCCAACATTTATTTCCTTTTCACTGAATGAAACCTCTGCATGGAGTCCTTTATATGAAGCTTCTTCTGGGTGGGAAATAGCACATGTCTACTTAAGTCGTCTTCCTTGTGTCTTCCCTCTGGTAAGCGGCAAGTAGACCTTCGCATTTCTAAAGATATGTCTTGTTTCCCTTAGGGAGGAAGGATTTCACTTCTCTTCCAGAGGAAGTTTTCATCTCCTGGGCCTGTACAAGTGCCCCCGTGACCACTTGCTATGTCAGCCTTGGTTCCAACTTTTGATAAATACAATCAAATACAAAGTAATTCTGATGTCTGCATGTCTGAGGAGTTGTGTAAAACAGGGTTGGGAGGTTGGAAGCATGGGAAGTAACTTGCACTTGTTTTTGGGGTGCTGGCCGAGTGACTGCGGTGGAATCAAGCAGACTTCTCCTGTGCGGTACCACGGTCCTCCACCTGCTAAGTTGCCTGTACCTTCTTGTGCTTAAATACACAAGCTCAAACTTATCCTGTTCCTTATGAGGGTATCACCTTAGTTAAGGCAAGAAGATGGTGCATCGGTAACCAAGTAACTAAAAGAGCAGAATTTGTTTTCAAAGCATGTGCTGGAGACTAGACAAGGGTGGAAAGAGTAAGAGGGATGCCCTTGGAGTCCACTTCTTTTCTGCATGACAAAAATCCTCCATGGCCTGTGTTTCCCTTCCCTGCTTGTGACTGGGGCCTGTGGCATCACCATTTGCCACCCTTGTGTTGGCACTGGCGTTAGTGTGTTTGGCTATGTGGCAAGGAATCTGTCACCTGTTTCCCATTTATACTTACTTCTGTCTATAAGAGCCCCGCAAGGCTGGGGCTGCACATTTTTTTGTAGACAACGAGGGAGTTGAGTCACAGAGAGGTCCAAGACTCCACCCTATTTCCCGGAGTGGACTCTCTCAACGTGGTGCGTGTGACTACACGAGGCTGAGGGGATGCACTCTGCATTATGGGATAACCTCTATGCTCTGGATGCTAGTAGAGCCATATTGACCGTAACAAAGAAAAATGCTTCTGGACCTTGCCAAATATTCCTGGTTTGGGGGTGGGAGGTGACACTGCCACTAGTTAAGAATCTTGCTCACAGATCAAGTGTCTGATTCCGACTACAAGCTGAGCCTGCTTCCTTCCCAGCCAGCCCTCATCCACTGAGGAGTAAAGTGACATAAGAACAGCAGTAGCCATGTGAACGGAGGGCCTCGCATAGCGTCAGCGTGATCTGCTCCAGTTGTCCCGACAATGGATGTCACTTCAGAATAAAGGAGAAGATAACAATTGCTAATATTATTGAGTGCTTACCCTGTCTCAACGACTATGCCTTGCTCTTGACACACACTTATCATCTGTAAAGCCTTGTGGGAAATGACATGCTGGCAACCTTGCCACACGATAAAGCCGACTGCGAAGAGATAACGCTGGCGAGCATCTATAATGACCTTCAAAGTTCAGTTCTGTAGTCTCCTGTGTAACCGGGGTTTGGTGACACCTGAGGATCTAATTAGTCACAACTATAGGGTATATCTGGCCAAACTCAAGCTGCCAAAGGGACATTGTTTTGAATAATTGTTACCTAGTCAACCAATTAGTTTATGTGGTCCTACAATCCCTTTTGGTACCAAGTGCTCTATGGCTGTGTAATTGGTTCCCTGGAAAGTGTGGGGGTGGCTGCTGGGAAAATGGGACCAGCATAAAACTGGCCTTTGCTTTTCTGACCCTTGGCTCTCCAACACTGTCTATCCCAGGAGGCCATTGATTTTGAAATTACTTTATTTATTAAACATTATTATTCATTTTGTTTATATGAGTGCTTTGTCTACATGTATGTATGTGTGTTACATGCATGTTTGGGGTTTAAGGAGGCCAGAAGAGGGTGCTGGGTCCCTTGGGTTCCAGAAAAGACATGTGACTGATACCTCATTGGGCTAAGCCAATAACTGGGGTGATCATTTCAAGGAGCAACAGTTAAAGTCGAGTTAGTAGAAGACATTGGACATGGACACCATACTCCATATAAAGGGAAATCTGCTCAGACATTAGTCTAATAACTTGAGAATGAATGGAATTACATTACCATTGACTAGTAATCACACTAAAAACCTTTTCCTGAGAATCCTGTTGGGGTTGGCTTATGAACCACAGTGACTTGAATAAGGAATGGGAAGAAAGAAGAACCTGAGAGAGGAATGGATGCTACATGTAAATAACAGAAGATACCTGAACCGTAACAAGCAGGGACCCAAGAGACCAGAAATGAACCAACAAGGAAAAGCAGTCTAAATGGCCAGGGCTTAGAAGGAAGCTATAGTTTTCTGTACTCACACAGAAGGTAACCTGAGGTGTCACCACGTCCTCCAGCACCCAACCATCCCTCTACCAGACCCAACAACTAACTGAGAAGATGCAGTATTAATAGACTGAGCAAGAATGGCGGGATGTAGCTGGAGACGCCAGTGGACAGAGCCTGGTTTGTCTGTGGGGAAGGGCTTTCTGCAAACACGAGCCTGGTATGGTGTTCAAGGCTCAACACAGTCAGCTCTTTCGGCACATACACGTGACTGTGAGCATACATCCCACACGTATGGAACGCCAAGCTGCTAGAATGTTGGAATTATAAACGGCTATTGAACAAGGGAAACTGGTTGATTGTTTTCCCCACTGTCTTTGAAGCTCTTCCTTAACGCACCTTTGCTGTGTGCCAGTGGTCATTGCCATCACTCTGGGCCCCAGGGAGGATGAGTTTCGCCAAGACGAGGCTCAGCAGCAGCTCAAGTGCTGTGTGCAGGCATAGCAGTGCAAGTCCTTAGGAGTACACAGTAACATACTCGATCCCTTTAGTCTTAATATCTCATGAAATATGACATTGCACAGGCTCAGAGGAAAATTCTCTTTATAGAAAAATAAACATACTTGTTCATATAAATTATCCAACCTACACAGACTTAAGGAAATATGACACTCTGTAACAAAAGGAAAAGGGTATCAGGATGGTGGGAATGCAGCCCCTCATCCATAGCCCTCAAATTCTGAACAGCAAAGGAAGGCATTCATCTTGCCCTGACTAACTTCTCTTAAGTGTAGAGAATTTCCTGGATTGTTTGAATCCAGCTAGACACTGGGAAAAGATGAAAGTAATGGAGGAGCTCTTCTCCGGGGATTGATTGAAAGACGAATGAACTGAAAGTCACGAAATGTTTGTACCGGCGCTGGCATCTAGCTGACGGCTCTGAGTGTGGCTAACTTGGTAGAGTGTTTGCCTATCAGGCACAAAGCCCTGTTTTCTGTCTCCAGTGCCATATAAACCAGGTATGATGACTCACACCTGTAATCCCACAGTCCGGAGGTAGAGGACAGAGGATTGGGGGTTCAAGGCTATCTTCAGTTCATAGAGCAAGTTGAAGGTCAGCCTGTGCTACACGAGACCCTTTCTGGAAACACTAAAAACAGGAGGAGGATGACGATTAGTGATGGGGAAGCCACGCGATCTTTTCCTTGTATTGAGTTGTTTTATTCTGCTTATCTTCAGTCAGTCTTGTCTTAATAGCACAAATAGGCTGATCTAAAGATAGCAGAATTTATATCATCAGGATTTGACTTTGAAGCAGAGAAAAGTTGGCTCATAGCAGCTCATTTTCTGAGTTTTGGTTGACAACTTCCTTCAAAGTGAATGTATCTTATCTGTGCAGAATTCACAGACTGAGGCAGCTCTCTCCCCAAAGAGTCTCTTACCATGGAGTTCACAGGCCAGTGGAGACACTGAGTCATGGCTCCTGCCCCAGCTGCAGGAGCATCTCCCCCCACCCCCAGGTACCCCTTACCACCAGACTTACAGAGCATTGGCACACTTCTTCTTGGGCTTGCAGCTAGAGCCCAGCATACTTCCTTTGCAAAGTGCCTTTGTTTGTTTTTTTTACCCCAACCATCAAGCAATTTCTAAAGCTTAACCCAGGCATCAAACTCAGAATTGCGGGATTGTCCCATCCCACCAGTGAAGTGAGGGCTTGGGAAGCATTTGGAGGGGAGTCAAACATGTCCATGACCTCAGAGTTGGGAGGGGGTGTCTCTGTGCACTTGATAAACAATGGTGAAGCCAGTTGTCCAGCCCCTCTTCTTTTGAGACTTGAGTGTTACCCCTTCAAAGGCATCTTCTCCATCCTGGGAACTTTCCTACCTTGTAGCCCCTGGGCCCAATACTGTTTATGAAGTGAGGTGGGCAGAAGGCACCGCATACACACTGAATCATGGTGACTATAGTTACTATTCATTTCCTATCCCACTGTCAATCAACCTTTGACAATGGAAATGAGAACGCCAAGTGTGTGGGTGATCCTTTCCAGTACTTCTACATGCTGAAAGCCAAGCTCTTTCCTGTTTTACATACATTGCTTCTGACCTTTATAACACTACTGCAAGGTATTTATTATTATTCCAGTCTCCCAGAAGAAGTGGAAGGTCAGAACGTAAAGCAGCTTGCCCCAGAGGTGGGGCTGGAGGTCAGGAACAGTCGGTTCCCCCATGTCTCACTATGGTTTGCACCAAGAGTGTGAGTCCAGGTCCTCCAGGAGCACCGAGGCAAAGGGCCAAGGGGGAGATCCCTAACCAAGTTCTCTGGAAAGGGCATTGCCACTCCTTGTTAGAGCTACTCTTAAATTTTCCCCATTTAGTTCAGCATCAGAATTCTGGAACAGGTGAAGTGCTCAGATGCTAGTAAAGGTGCTGTGACATTTTAATTTCAAAAGTCTGATGGTACCAAGTGAGGAGAAGAAAAAAAAAAACCCAGTTCTATACTCCAGAACAAGAAAGAGAGAAGGGGCTGACAGAGTGGACTGAACAGCACTTCTAAAATATCTATGTAATCGCCCAAGCTATTTTCAGGAAGTACTCTTGCCTTTCCCGCTGATGTCAACCCAGACACTAACTCCCTTGGAAGAATTCCCTGGGAGAAGCCTTGTGCTCTGGCACTATGGAGTGTGTAACCTTCAGCTCTCTCCTGTAAAGGCTTTTATTGTAAGGTCAGGTAAGGTGTAACATGTCTAATAAAAACCCAGAGACAGATACTGGGTTTCTTTCTTTCTTTCTTTCTTTCTTTCTTTCTTTCTTTCTTTCTTTCTTTCTTTCTTTCTTTCTTTCTTT